>LVLI01000355.1:0-17895 GCA_001687465.1 Halocafeteria seosinensis
GATGTAAGTCTGCCAGATACTGCCCAGCACACATTCGCGGTCCTGATAAGAACGGAATGTAAGTATACGCAGTGGGCGCCTGCTCTAAAAATCGTGAAGGATTGAACGTCAATGGATCTTCCCAGAAATCCGGATGATGGTGAACTGCGTGGAGCAAGATCATGACCTCGGTTCCTTCCGGGAAAGTTTTGCCGTCAATCTCCAGTGGGGAGCTAATTTGCCTCACTACACCAAATGACACGACATGCATGCGCAAACACTCGTGTATTACCGCAGTTGTAAGCGGCAGTCTCGTTAGATCACCCCGTGTTGGTGTAGCCGAGCCGTGACATCCTAATTTCGATTTCCATTCTTCCCGCAGTTTTTCTACCCATTGGGGATGTTTCGACAGCCGCCAAATCATGCACGTAGTGACAAATCCAACAGCTTTGTACGCCCCGTAGATGTGATTGATTTCGGCCGATATTTCTTTCATATCGAAACCATGGTCCATAAGATTGGTGAGAAAGTTTGGACGAGTTCCCTGTTTTTCACCGTCGGTGATCATAGAGTCCTGATTCTTCCTGTCTTCTTTCCCCCTCTGCGCTAGCTCGTTGACAAGCTTTCTTATTCTGTTCGTGCAACGAGCTAGCCGCAAATAGTTAAGTGCACTTGTCTCACCCATTAAGTTACGGTATAAGTAAAGCTCACTGGCCAAAGCGACACCATCACGGCTACGTGGAGAGATGTTGTACCCATACAGTAGGATAAAGTCCATCAGCATTCCCTGAACAGCAGAAAATAAATCTTTACCTCCTTTTAAATTATCGGGGACACTCTCAGGAGTTGAGTCATCTCGACCGCGAGGAAAAGGAGAGGAGTTATACATCTCGCTTCCAAAGGCAGCTCTGCGAGAAGGCAATACTCCCATCTCTCCAGTTTCACCACACTCCCAATACCGCAAATGGTTCATCGTAATTTTGGCTATTGCTTCACTATGCGAGTCAACATGCGAACCCTGGAAGAGTGGTTTCAAAGCGCGGGAATGGTGCTTCCACACCTCGCCGTCCATCGACAAGATGCCATCTTGACCTGATAGGATGTAACGCCCAAGCTGCCATACCAAACACCCCAATTCGCTGGCTTCCGTAGGAAAGGTTCTTCAGACTGTCTTCATACCTTATATATACGTGATCGCTTTTCGAAGTACTCCTTCCGATTTAGCAACTTCTTGATAATTACGGGGTCCGCTGTGCAGACCATATTGTTGATTTCGGCCGAGAGCGAGCCGCATTCTTGCAAGATCGGGACGTAAACCTGCGCACCATGCATAACCATCATCACATGTTAATTTGGCTCAATCAGGGAAAGGGCAAGTGCCATGGCCACTCGCTCAAGCGGTAGTCCATGTTCAACATAAACTTCTTACCTTCTCTCGGTGCTCTTTGAAGCGCTTCTGGAAGTCAGCGCCGCTTGGCCCATTCAAATGTGGTCTCGGAAACCACCACGCTATGGCGACAGCCGCCAATCCCATGAGTAAACCGAGCATGGGGTACACAATCCATGTTAGCACAGCGTATACCGTCATCTTACTTTCTCACGCCCTCGTATTTGCAGGATACCTGGCAATGGCTAACCAGAGTAAAGCGATATGAGCATATCCCTACTTGACACGGTCTGCCAAACCAAATCGGTGAATTTTACATAGGTACCTGATAGTGTGATCCCACGGCAGCATCCCAGCGTGTGCCACGGTGGCACTGCCACCTCCGCTCGTGTGGTGTGAACACTGTGAAGTGAGTCAGCCTTTCGCAAGCGCTGGGTCGCAAGAACCGCCAAACTGCGGTGCCAATTTGCAGTCAAATTTAGCCATCACTCACAGTCTGAGTGGTCGCTTCTCTTTTGACTGGTACTTGCAACCATGCAAATCGGTATGTGCTAACATAGGGACCCATCAGTGTTGAAGGGTGCAATCCCCCTGAATCTCGTGAATTGCCGGTAAGGCGTACAGTGGAGTACCGAGGCATAGAACTATGCGAGAGGTAGACAAACATACGAGGAATGTGTTTCACCCATCTTGACGCCTCTCTTTCGATGTATCCACTCGTGGCAACGTCTTCTCGGCGAAGTTCTCGCCGGTAAAAATCCGGATCCGACCTGGACACACCCGAAATCCGGTCCCGAGCTGGAATTCCTAACGGTCGCCAATGCCTAAAGTTGTAGTAAACATTTTGTTAAGACAAATCCTCTCAGCTTTTGGACCCATTCAGGATGCTTAGACAGCCTCCATAGCATACAAGTAAGTACAAAGGCGACAGCCTTGTGGGCTCCATGGATATGGTTGACTTCGGCAGCCATTTCTTTGAGCTCATACCCATCTCGTATCATATTGTCGATGAAGTTTGGACTGGAACCAAAATTTTCTCCATCCGAAATGGTGCTTTCTTGAGAATCATTTTTGGCAGGTCGCTCATCGCGTATTTCTTTCACGATGTGACGGATCCTGTTAGTGCACTGAACCAATTTGCGGAAATTCCAAGCCATCAATGCACCAGTACTGGAGAACACTCCAACCAGCTGTGGATATAGGCTTAATTCACTAGCAAGAGCAACCCCTGTTTCAGATGACGGGTTGACATTGTATCCATACAATAGGATCACATCAAGTGCAATCCCACGGACAGCCGATAGCAAGTCGGGTCCTCCGGTTGAGGATTCCTCCGGGATCGTACTGGTTGAACCAAAGCTCTTCCCAGATGGGAAAGGTTCTTGATTATAGAAACTGGATCCGTAGTCGTGGCGCCGCGAGGGCAATACACCAAGTTCTGCTGTTTCTCCACGTTTCCAGCTTGCCAGGTGTTTACCGACTACCGTCTCCACCATTTTCTCATGTTTGTCCACATGGCTTCCATGGAAAATGCTTTTGAGAGTGCGCTCATGTCGTGCATGTTCATCGCCGTCCAAATTTAGAATGCCATCCATGCCATAAAAGACATACCGTGAAAACTGCACCATCCCAGGGAGATGTTGAAGCTCGCTTCCACTTTTGGACGCTGCTACACACATACCTTGTAGAGCCTCGACCTCGTTTTCACATGCTCTTTGCTGTTGAACAGAGTCTTAATCACCTGAGGATCTGCCGTGACGATAAAGGTCCCCAATTCGATCGATAAATCCCCTGTCTCCTCCAGGACACGCACAAACATCTGCGGAAGGAGGACGAATACATGCCATTGTTGCCCTGTACAATATTTCCACACCATAAACCAGGGCATTTTACCTTTTCGCGCTCTTGTTCGAACCGCTTCCCCATCGTCCCGAAACTAGGGCCTTTCAAATGCGGCCGTGAACGCCACCAGAGTATCCCGGCGAGGATTACACTTCCTAAAAGTGGAAGCACCACGTACAAAGTGGCGCTCCACAGGATCTTTGCCCATTCCACGGCCATCGTCATTCACCTTCTTACGAACTTTATTGGCTCCTGGGGGGTTTATTCCATGATGACAAATATATTTGCAGAAAAAGTCAAACCGTATTACTGTATGTGTATTGCAGACTTCCTCGTAATTAAAGTGTGTGATGCGGAAACGTAGCTCGTAATACCCGTCTTTGCGGTAGACCGCCGGTAGTCAAGACGAAAAGTCAACCATTTCACAAAACGATACTGTAGAGACTGGAAGTATAGGGGCGGGTTTAATACATGTAAGTATATTCGTACTTTGCTAATTGGAATCTCAGGTACTTGTACACGGATTGTAGGCGAGGTAGGAATCGACGTCCGTGTTTCTCGATAAGCGGAACAACTTAGAGCTTTTGGACGGTGAAAGGAATCTTACCATCAATGGTTGAGTAGTTATCGGGTTTAAGCGCAAGCTCATCCACCCCAGTGCTTATATTATAGTTCCAGAAAATCGAGTGCAAGATGACAATGAGATGTAAGTCTGCCAGATACTGCCCAGCACACATTCGCGGTCCTGATAAGAACGGAATGTAAGTATACGCAGTGGGCGCCTGCTCTAAAAACCGTGAAGGATTGAACGTCAATGGATCTTCCCAGAAATCCGGATGATGGTGAACTGCGTGGAGCAAGATCATGATCTCGGTTCCTTCCGGGAAAGTTTTCCCGTCAATCTCCAGTGGGGAGCTAATTTGCCTCACTACACCAAATGACACGACATGCATGCGCAAACATTCGTGTATTACCGCAGTTGTAAGCGGCAGTCTCGTTAGATCACCCCGTGTTGGTGTAGCCGAGCCGTGACATCCTAATTTCGATTTCCATTCTTCCCGCAGTTTTTCTACCCATTGGGGATGTTTCGACAGCCGCCAAATCATGCACGTAGTGACAAATCCAACAGCTTTGTACGCCCCGTAGATGTGATTGATTTCGGCCGATACTACTTTCATATCGAAACCATGGTCCATAAGATTGGTGAGAAAGTTTGGACGAGTTCCCTGTTTTTCGCCGTCGGTGACCATAGAGTCCTGATTCTTCCTGTCTTCTTTCTCCCTCTGCGCTAGCTCGTTGACAAGCTTTCTTATCCTGTTCGTGCAACGAGCTAGCCGCAAATAGTTAAGTGCACTTGTCTCACCTATTAAGTTACGGTATAAGTAAAGCTCACTGGCCAAAGCGACGCCATCACGGCTACGCGGAGAGATGTTGTACCCATACAGTAGGATAAAGTCCATCAGCATTCCCTGAACAGCGGAAAATAAATCTTTACCTCCTTTTAAATTATCGGGGACACTCTCAGGAGTTGAGTCGTCTCGACCGCGAGGAAAAGGAGGGGAGTTATACATCTCGCTTCCAAAGGCAGCTCTGCGAGAAGGCAATACTCCCATCTCTCCAGTTTCACCACACTCCCAATACCGCAAATGGTTCATCGTAATTTTGGCTATTGCTTCGCCATGCGAGTCAACATGTGAACCCTGGAAGAGTGGTTTCAAAGCGCGGGAATGTTGCTTCCACACCTCGCCGTCCATCAGCAAGATGCCATCTTGACCTGATAGGATGTAACGCCCTAGCTGCAATACCAAACACCCCAATGTGCTGGCTTCCGTAGGAAAGGTTCTTCAGACTGTCTGCATACCTTATATATACGTGATCGCTTTTCGAAGTACTCCTTCCGATTTAGCAACTTCTTGATAATTGCGGGGTCCGCTGTGCCGACCATATTGTTGATTTCGGCCGAGAGCGAGCCGCATTCTTGCAAGATCGGGACGTAAACCTGCGCACCATGCATAACCATCATCACATGTTAATTTGGCTCAATCAGGGGAAGGGCAAGTGCCATGGCCACTCGCTCAAGCGGTAGTTCATGTTCAACATAAACTTCTTACCTTCTCTCGGTGCTCTTTGAAGCGCTTCTGGAAGTCAGCGCCGCTTGGTCCATTCAAATGTGGTCTCGAAAACCACCACGCTATGGCGACAGCCGCCAATCCCATGAGTAAACCGAGCATGGGGTACACAATCCATGTTAGCACAGCGTATACCGTCATCTTGCTTTCTCACGCCCTCGTATTTGCAGGATACCTGGCACTGGCTAACCAGAGTAAAGCGATATGAGCATATCCCTACTTGACACGGTCTGCCAAACCAAATTGAAGAATTTTACATAGGTACCTGATAGTGTGATCCCACGGCAGCATCCCAGCGTGTGATGTGAACACTGTGAAGTGAGTCGGCCTTTCGCCGACTCACTTCCCGCAAGCGCTGGGTCGCAGGAGAACCGCCAAATTGCGGTGCCAATTTGCAGTCCAATTTAGCCATCACTCACAGTCTGAGTGGTCGCTTCTCTTTTGACTGGTACTTGCAACCATGTAAATCGGTATGTGCTAACATAGCGACCCAGCAGTGCAATCCCCCTGCATCTCGTGAATTGCCGACCGTAAGGCGTACAGCGGAGTACCGAGGTATAGAACTATACGAGAGGTAGACAAACATACGAGGAATGTGTTTCACCCATCTTGACGCCTCTCTTTCGATGTATCCACTCGTGGCAACGTCTTCTCGGCGAAGTTCTCGCCGGTAAGAATCCGGATCCGACCCGGACACACCCGAAATCCGGTCCCGAGCTGGAATCCCTAACGGTCGCTAATGCGTAAAGTTGTAGTAAACATTTTGTTAAGACAAATCTGACTTCGATCGCCTTTGGGTGCACCGTAGGAAAGAGAGAAATCATGTCGCAACGCAGTGGAAGCGATATCAACGGGGAAAGCAACCGGCGACCTCCTTCCGATCACTCAGCTTCCACGCCATTATCAGCCGGAGGAGGCCCTCCTGCCTCATCCACGGCGTCAGGGCGACAGAGTGCCCACAGTGGAGGCCATGAGAGTTTCCATAATGACACTGAGCAAGTGGATCACGCCGCTGAAGCTTCGTCTCCACAGCAATATAGCCACAGATCGGGAGGATCGTCGCACCGGCAGCCACCAAGAGAGACTCAGCAGCTTTCTGTACACGCCGGTCTGGAACTAGAGCATGCGCTGGGGTTCGCGGGAGAAGTGTTTGATGGATTGCACTTCCTTCCGAACGATGGGGACACCTATATCTACCCCGCGGGAGCTTGTATTGGTAAGTATGGGAAGCGTTATGTTAACAATTCCAACGTTCAGGTAGCTGACAATGCTGCAATTCACCACAGTGATGGCCAAATTGTCGGACCCACATCAGCAGACTTTTTTAAGGGGGCATGATGAACCCATTTCATGCCTGCAGCTCTCTCCTAAGGTAGGCCGTAGTGAATGATAGCTGGACCATTAGAACTTAATCCTGCTTTGTTTGTGGTTTTCTGGAAACAGGGAAACTTTATTGCTTCCGGACAGACAGGAGATCAATCAGATGTAATCGTCTGGGATACACAAAGCTGCAAACTGCTGTACAGATTTCAAGAGCATGACTATGGGATTGCGGAGCTCGAGTTTTCCGACGACGAGCGTCTGCTCATCTCTGCGGGAGTCCCATTAGACAATCGTATGTATATATGGGACTTAGCGACGTAAGTACCATGGGACTAGAGCAGTTGATGAAATTCCTCCTCGACTAAGACTTTCGACTTTACCGATGCAATATTCGTATATGCAGAGGATGCATAAATGCGCACGTAAGCTTGGATCCTTGTCCGACATTATCGATTTGCTTTGGGAAGATGTATAGGGATTTTAAGAAGCGGTTGACGGGTTTATACCAATTCGCCACTCTTGGAGAAGGTAGTCTCTGTGTTTGGGCCCTGGATCCGGTCCAGGGATTGCTTACACGATCCAAAATGGAGAAGAGTGACTTGGGGAGAGAAATCGCATGTGCACAGTTTGATGGTGACATGCAGGAGTATATATATGGTGGCACGTCTTCTGGTGAGATTATTGCACTGCACATCAGGAGTTTACAGCCAGCTATGAGCTCAATGATATGTTCTGCTGGTATAGGTGCAATTAAGTGGATTCATAACGGCATTGTTGCAGGCGGGGGCGATGGTAGTCTCATAAAGCTTAGTGGTAAAGGGGCCAACCTCGTTCCAGAAATGAGGCTCTATTTACAAGGAGGCATCCGTTCTCTATCCCTTCGTCCTTCGGAGTTTTGCGAAAACAGTGTGGTGGAAGTAGCCACAGGGTCAACATCCGGAAAGATATATCATGTCCGGCTGGATCCCAACATTAACGCTAAGGATCTAGCGCATACGTATCCCTCAGCCATGAGCACAATGCGTGACCGGCCCCCAAGCTCCGTTCGTAGTGGGGCTTCACACAATACCAAGAGCAGTGGCTCTGACAAGCCCTCGATGGATCCTCGGATAATGCTGGTATCCGAAGCTCATGCTCTACCTGGAGCTGACGTTGATGAAGGCGCAGGTAGCGTGAATGCCCGTGGAGTAGGGAACCTGTCAATGGAAGCTGGGACGGGGGTGAAGACTATACACCAAACCGAAGTGAGCTCCATTTCATTTGCCCCTGATAGCAGTGAGCAGTTCGCCACCGCTGGTTCGGATAACTCTATCAGAGCGTGGGACATGAATGAATATATGTCAACGGTACTTGTGAAGGAACGTGATGCTGGACATCCTGAATGCATTGACTATTCGTACGATATGCTTGTCAGCGGTTGGGACGATCGTCATATCCGATGCTATCTGACAGATCTAAAGGAAGATCCACTACGGGAAAGCCCAGAAAGAGAATTGTGGACTTTACTGAATGCCCACAAGACACCTATATCTGCTGTAAAAGTAGCCAGGAACCAAAGATTTATGATGAGTGGAGGCAGGGAAGGAGCAGTGCGAGTTTGGAATCTTCGAAATCGAGAACTGGTATCAGATCTCATGCATCACTCCAGCAAAATAAGCAGAATTGTAAGTACCACCTTGCGTCGGATTTGTAATTTTATTACTTAGCTACAGACTCATTTAATTCAGTTACTCTACAACGATGACGCGCACGCTATTTCCGCTTCTAAAGACAAAAGCATCGTCTGCTGGGATCTACGAGTATGTTAGCCGTAACGCAATTCTGAGTATTATGAGCTGGGACTACCCCATTGTATCTTCTTCGCAGAGAGAGCAAAAGGTCTCGTGTCATGTCCAACGAATGGGTAGTATTAACGACGTTACATTGAGCGCGGATCAATCCTTAGTCTTTTCCGTCGGCCAAGATCGGCGAGTTTCCTTCTGGGATTTGCGGCAACCAGAGCCGGTCCATCAGATCAAGCATGCTCATGATGACTCTGATATCACATGTGTAGATGCCTCCTCGGGCGGAAATCTCCTCGCAACGGGAGGCGGAGATGGGATGGTGAACTTATGGGATATCCGCACCGGGGCAAAAATCCACCAGGGAATCGGCCACAGTGCGAAGATTCACCAAGCAATGTTTAGTCCGGATGAAAGGCAACTGATAAGCGTCGGGGGAGATGGATGCATTTTCATCTGGAATATTTATCAATGAGCTACACCCCACCCCACTCTCTCCTTATCAAAAGTCCGTTCATTTATTGTCGTCTACGCAGCAGGGCGTCGCCCTTTTCTTTTCTCTGTTTTTCCTCGGCGAGGTGGCTCCACTGTAGGTCTTGTAGTCTGGGTTTGAGCTTGCTCGGCTCCAGGAGGTTGTACTTCCCCCGATAGCATTTTCTTTATCATTTCCATAGGATCACCTCCTCCCATAGCTGACTGCTGCTGTTGCATTTCTTCTAGCATTTCCGGGTCCATATTTTCCATCATTTTCGGTAAACCAATGGCCATAAACATTATAACACCCAACATGAGGGTGTTGGGGTTCATAATCAATGAAGCAAGACTCCATTTCTCTCTGGGCTGCGCACGCACAAGGAAGCAAGCACACAGTCTACCTTACTCACGCAAGTATACATCGGAGTGGCAATCTTACCTTAAAGTACTGTACCCGCGTTTGCGCTGGAATCTGGATAGGATGGACTTTACGTACGCGAGGTGCTCCTGGGTAGGCGTATTCCACCACGCTGAGCGTTCCGTCTTCTCGTAGTTCCAGTTTATAGTCCGGGTAGACAATCTTATGAGAGTCCACTTCGAGTGTATAGTTGCCAGGAAGTATATTAACGATCCTAAAGTACCCATCCGATGCTATGAAGCCCTGTTTATCATGCCGAATGGCTCCATTTATCGAGCTCTCTCTCACTGAATGATCGTTCAATAGCACCCTCTCCGCGGCTGCAGGTACCTCTACCTTTCCTTCAATGGTAAAACGACCGAAATCCCCTTCAATGGCCTCTGTATCGAAGTAAGCGCCTCCATTGCTGTCCGACAAGTCGTCTTCCTCGAGGAGAGGGTCATCTAATCCCTCTTCATTCACGGTTTTCCTGGCCTTTTTCTGTCCCTTTGTGGCAGCTGGTGCCTCAGCGGGGAAACTGAGTACCAGTACCAAAAGTATCAGCGCAGCAGACGTCCTGTGGACGTCGTAAAAGGCTCTCATTGTAGGCTGACTCTTGCTCCAGAACCAACAACACAGTCTATAGGGGGGCCTATAAGGCAACAAAAAAGGTGTGTCTTCCCCAAGGTTGCGGAAAGATTGTCGCATTGTACACCCTGCTTTCTGAGAAAGGAAGTCAGGTTTGGATCGATATTCAGAGGGAGTTAGAATATCGGGTATTTACAGTTACAATGTATTCTCTTTCGACTAGAACCTGCGCGAAGAGTTGGCAACGGATATGGCGGATAAAAGGGATAAAATCGGGCACAAAGATTGTGTCTCATGGCCAACATGCACAATTTAGTGGCTCTCTGCAGAGCTCTTATTTACCTCATTCTCCTCGGTTTCTGGGCAGGACAACTCGTTTAGCTGATAGTGGAGAGCATTGCACTATGCGAAATGCCTCCAGTCGGATGTCATTCTCTTCTCAGAGCGCAGAAAGAGCTGGTAACCCGGCCCTTATTCCTATGAGTGAAGAAGTTCCAGGGTGCGTGCCATTTTCCACGGAATTAGCTCGATGAGCGACAATTTCCGTATTGATATACTTAGATTGTTGCTTATACGTTCGCAGGGTCCCAAAACTGCAGTCGGCGGGAAAGCTGCCAAAACCGGAAACGCTGGTGACAACTTTGGACAATGGTGTTCGAGTAGCTACAGAAGAGACATACGGACAAGTTTCGTCCATAGGAGCTTTTCTCGATGCAGGTAGTGCATATGAACAAAGTAAGCTTATGAAGAAGAAAAAAGCCGGGAAATTCGGTATGGAACTGTGATTTGTTTGTGCATCAGAGAATGAGTGGGGAATCAGCCACTTGCTGGAGAGTATGGCATTCAAGACATCAAAGAATTATACTGCGGATAGGATTAGTGAAATAAGCGAGACGAAAGGGATGTCTATGGGATGCAGTATAACTCGTGATGCAGCTACTTACAGAATCGATACGCTACGTGGCGCTGTAAGCGATGCACTACACTTACTAGCGGATACAGTGCTACATCCTGAATTGAACAACGATGATATCAGTGAAGCTAAGGTACGCAAAATAACATTCGAGAACATATTGAAATTTAGCGACGCTAAACGCATTGCCACTTAATTGCTAAACCTGCAGCAAGTTATGGGTTTCCAATACATGGATCTACAACATAAACCCGAGTTTCTTATCCAGGAAAACTTACATGCGGCCGCATACGGCAGCGAGTCTCCTTTGGGTCATCCGACAGTGACTCCAATGGAAACTGTTGAATCACTACAGGCGGAAACGGCACAAAGCTTTCGATCGCGTTTGTATCAGTCTGATCGACTTGTAATTGCCGCTGCTGGTGTCGAACATGGTCCGTTTGTGGAGGAGGTTGATCGTTTGTTTCGCGATATGCCACGTGGAAATGAAGAATCGAAAGATGTCCTTGATGAGACATACGTCGGTGGCTTCCATACGTCTAACACCACCCAAGACAATGGGGAGCCTCTCGAGCACGCACACATCGGTGTGGTATTTCCCACAGTGGGATGGACTGACTCAAAAGTGATACCAGCTTGCGTCTTAGATACACTGTTAGGAGGTGGTGCATCATTCTCAGCGGGCGGACCCGGTAAAGGCATGTACTCACGGTTGTATCGCGAGGTTCTCAGCAGAAACGCCTGGGTAGAGCGGGCTAATGCTTTTAGTTTACAGTATGCATATACCGGAATGTTTGGGTTATATGGAGCATGTCCTCCCCATAGGTTACTTGATTTGACATCCATACTTTGTCAGGAGCTCGTTCGCGTAGCGAAGGAGCCAGTCTCCAACGAAGAACTCATTCGGGCGAAAAAACAGTTGAGGTCCTCTGTAATGATGAATCTCGAGAGTAGAGGCGTACTGTGCGAAGATATAGGACGCCAGGTATTGGTCAGAAATAAGAGGATGAGCCCTATAGAATTATCTAAGCGAATTAACGCTGTTACCTCTCAAGACCTTATGCAAGTGGCTTCGGAAGCTATCAGGAATAAACCCACACTTGTTTCCGTCGGTGATACTAGTGAGCTCCCAGAATATGACGCTGTCGTTGACTATTTCAACCGAAACAAATGAACACCATGAGAGACAATTTTCCATTTATGATTCCTAGACTGAATTGGTTCAAAAATTTCAAAAAACATTTCAAACTTGTCGTGTTTGAATAACTTTAGTGACAGTTTGAACGGATTGATTGATACAGGTACAAGCGGTGCAAGATAATAATGTCGTCTCAGCTATTAGAGAACCTTCCCATTCGCAATGGGAAAGCATTCACATGTTTAGAAACTAGTTCATACAACCATCCTTATGCCAGTAGCGGCCGTGATTCCCCTAATTCACCTCTGTCGCCCAGCGTAAGTCTTTCTCATAGTCAGCCACACCCAAACCACGGTTCAGAGACAATCTTTTACTCCTCTACAGGTGTGGGAGCAATCAATACCCTCCCCTCGACTGTATACCTCGTCATCTCAGCCTGGGAAAGAGCGCAATCCTCCTGTTATCGTCTCGAGATGCCACCGCGATGATGAGCTCTTTGCGCAATTGAAAGGGCATTGCATAGGACTATTGCGCTCCTCCATCGAACCAGAGCCACAGGAGAAAAGGTAAGAGAACGTAGATGAGCAAGGTGAATTGTGCCGGTATAGAGGGAATGGGGCGTCCTTTTGAAAAGTTTAGCCATCATTGCATGGTTGTGATTTGAATGTTTGTGAATTGGATGGGGTTTTGAATTGCAGTAAACAAAGGAAGCTACAGGATTGCTGGAAGAATCATTGACAAAAAGAAAATAATAATAATAATAGTCGCCGTACCAATACTCGAATAATGGATGGAGAGACTTGTGTGTTGAAAATGAATAAGTTCTGTGGGGATTTGTTGACAGTTCATTACTAGGACACATTAAGGATATCTTCGATATGGTCCTGGTATCTCTTATTAAAACGCTGAGCTAAATGCTGGAAAGGAACGTCCACTCCCTCTCCCGTTGTCTGCCAAACGTAGGGACGTGCAAGGAGCATTGGTACTACAATTGAATGAATGCGCGAATGAACATCGCACTTACAGCCGAGGTTTCAAAGTAGGCCAGCTTGAATGCCTTAGCATATTTTTCGCCTTCCTCCTTGGAAATCACTCTTCTGTCATCCTCAGCAAGATCTTTTTTATTAGCAATTAGTACACCTGCGATCCGAATCTCAAATTAACAAAGCATTGGGGGGCATGTTGGTTGCCCGTGTCCACGATGTACCTGACAAGGGCCTATTCGGCTGGGTATCTTGTATCCGTCTAAACCATTTCGCGCAGCCCTTAAAACTCTCTCTACTTGAGACGTCGTAGACTAACGCTATATCCCCGAAACTATGCCACTGTATCGCCCAAATTCGTTCAAATACACAACATCCACAATTTCAAATAGCTTGCTTACATGTTGTGTTCCAAACTCCCTCTGATTAAATGTTGAAGCCCCTGGTGTATCCACGAAGAGGATTTCTACGTGGACGGGGTACCTCTGTCGTATTTCATCCTCTTCCTCCCTCTTCTGTTCACTGGCTTCCCCTCCTGCATCTGTACTATCACTTCCTCCGGTGACAGTCTGCGCTTTGATCATCTTCCTCCGAAGTTGCGGTTGCGTTGTCTGTTGTAGGCCCAGCACATTCTAGACATGATCAGCAAGTACATACACACCAGTTAAGAGAACTCACCATATTGTATTGTTTGGGCACATCTGAGCCTCCAGAGACAACAGAGGCTATTATAGTGCTCTTTCCCACGCCGGCATCTCCTGCACCACACCACAAACAGGATTACAGATCACAGGGAGGATTCCCGACCAATCAACGAACACGTACCAACGACGAGGACCTTGTCCCGTAAGACCTTCTTGGTGTAGTGAGCTGAAACGAGCTTAGTGGACTCTAACGCGGCTCGTAAAGCTTCCGCAGAGCCAGCACCTCCGGCGCTGGTGCTGCCGCTATAGTGTCCACTCGAGTTCATTCGCCTTCAATGTAGATACAAGTATGCGCTCTCTCACGTGGTAACAATTTGCTTGAGCCAACGGTATGGACACAAACAATCTCGAGGAATTGTGGGACCTGGTTAACGGTCGCATCCTTGCGAACTTCGCCAGCTTGATTCGACAAAGTGGAATGTTTGAAACAAAATTGTCTTTTGCATGCAGCAAGGATATGTGACGTAAACTGCATAGATGGAAAAGTAGGTGATTGAGAGGAGTGAATGTTGATACAGGGATTGGGATGCTCCAAGGAGAATCATAGAGGAACGCTACTTTGAATTTTGCAACTGTCCCGTTCTCTGTCATGTCAGGCTGGCTTGTACAAAAACAACATTGTACAACTTTGGCCTCAAGGTACAATTGGAGTGAAATTACAAAACGCTCATCGGTTGAGCCTCTTGTGTTTATCCGGAATGGACTATAGTTCCACTGTTTGTACAACTACCGGTACTGTACAATGCACCGTAAAACCAATACAACGTATATGCCAAAAACGCCTCTGAAACAGTGTGAAATGCCTAGATTTCAATGGCCATTGCACATCCAGGAAACCGCCGGCCAGGCCTGCTCCTTGTGTTTCGATTCCTTCGGAATGTTGGAAAGCTCAACCCGGAACTTCAGTTCACAGTGCCAGAACAGTGTCTCGGCGCGGGGTTCCCACCATTTAACTGGCGTTGGTGCGAGATGTCAATACACCCAAAATCAGTCGCGTAGATCGCACCAAACCAACGTTGCCACAGTGAGGCAAACTTCTTACTGAACCACCGCCACCGGCCGAGATCCAGGTGAGACCCGCTATACACGCACTCAAACCGGAACAAAAGCAAAGCAACCTTAATTCGATTGCGGAGTCTCAGCATCGTGTTAACATGTTGAAGTTTGCGATTTGAACGAAAGGAGAGACGAGTATGCGTTCGGACAAACGCTGTCCCGAAGCAAGAGTTGTCATCGCATTGTCCATAGTGGAATGCCGCCGATAGTGAATGCAGGGACGAGACAACGGCCAGAAGCAGTAATTAAACTTTAAGGATTTGCAATCTTGCGCTCGTTTGACTCCATTGAAGCCTCCAGGAGTAGTGATTGGTAAGCTTCACGGAACACTGAGCCCATATCCTGACATCACGGCAGAGAGGAATTCCACCAAGTGCGTGTGCTTAGTTAGAACGGATAGACTCAGACCTGCGCTTGACTCCATTCGATCTTTACTACCTGCAACGGGTCGTCCGAGCAGTACTCAAGCAGCGACTTGTAGGCTTCTAATACCCCGTGATGGTCAATACAACTTGAATAGCCACTGACAGCCGCGCACAGCTCCTGGCCTCTTTGCACTTTCTTATGGGGCATTGCATCTACCTACGTGACATTGACGTATTCCATGTTAACTATTTAGCTCGATATATTCACCATCGTTAGCAATTAGCTCTGTGGATAACCATCCACAGGTTGAAGTAGTGGTGACGATCGGCAAGTACTGGGAAACTACAAAAAGGATATCTGAGGGGCAACCAGCACTGCCGCAACCTGCACAAAAAGGACGCTTGCAGCAATGCGCACTGCGCAGTGAATATGGTGGCTAGATAGTCAATTTTCACAAATATGTTGGGGAATAAATTATTCAATAGATGATTATGACTATATTGGACTTGCATCGGACCAACTAATCGCCGTGAAAGCACACCATGTCGAGCTGGATTGAAACTGAGAAAGATAACTTCAGACGCTGGGTGGAGGATTTATCCGAAGACCAACTGAAGCAACTGTATCAGGAACCCAGCTGTTATCGTTTCCCACCAGACAAGAAATGGGACAAGGAGAATAAACAGCAGTTTGAGCAATACCAGAGGGAGACCGACGAACGCCATGATCTGTTTAGTATAGTGAGATGTTTGGAGTGGGCCAAGAGAGGCAAGCACAAAGAACAGATGGGAAATGTGTGTGTTGCTGCTACTCAAATCGGAGACACTGTATATGTCGCGACTAATCAGGAAACCACTGAACCAGAAGAAAGTCGCGTGCAAGAGTTCCTTGGCGAGTTCGATAATGGGGATCAGGCAACTGTTTTAAACAAGTTGGGGAATTATGGAGCGAATGAACACGTGAGAGCTCTGCACGATAAAATAGAGGCTCAATTTCCCGATCTCCTGTACTTCATGAACAACTTCAGGGGCAAGCTGGGACAGAAGCTAGGGAAGCGGAACACCTCGGAATTCCATCCCCGCGACCTTATTCTGGATCGTCTGACCGATAATACCGGTCCATACGGTCGAATACGTAAAAATGCTGACGATGCTAAGCAACCTGACACTATGCTTTATGCTCTGTACGTATCAAGACAACTTGAATGGATTCTCGAGCTTCTAGTGAGGCGAGACACACCAAGTGGAGATGAAGGACAGTCCTACAACTTATGTGTCGAATTCGTCGCTTCAGCTTTTGCAAGGGCATGCTTGGTTGATCTGTCCAAATTTGAATGGCTACCCATAGGTCGTACGAACACCCGGCGGCAGAAGAAAGAGTGTAAGGAGAGGAATAAAAGACTAGCTTCTCTTCAACGAACATTGAACTGTTTTTTTTATCAGAGCCTGATTATTCAAGGTGCGCTCCCCGACGTATCACGGTTTGCTCACCCAGCAATTAAAGCGTTGGAAGGAAAAAGCGTCCACTTCGTTAACGACGACATACCAAATCTTTCTAGCGGCGACGTTCATTGTGAAATTAAACTGTACCTGTACCTGTACCTGCGCCAATATAATATGGAGAACTGCGAGTTCGCTGTAAGTAAGCCTTTATGTGCAGCATGCACCGCATATTTTTGCTATATACAGGATAAACGTATGCGTTGCCCAAAATTGCCTCCTGGGAGTAATAGATGGTATCCGCACAACGTTGCATTTAACCTCTTAGAGCGTGAAGCCGAACATATTCCTGGCGCAGTTGTAGACTCGTCGATGTGAACGATTGACGATTGAAGGGATGGACGGGTATGGACGATTCCGGCGGCGTCTCTTCCATTTTCTGCTTCTTACGAACCTATGAATAAAATAAAGTGCTATTGAGGCATGCACAGCGTAACAAAATAAAGACGCATGTCAGCAAGGCTGCAGGAACAGCGGGCCCGTCGCTGCTTAACACGGGCGCTTACCGCTCCTCGTTAAGAGGATGTGGTCAACTTCCCGGCCGGTGGGCTATCTGTCACATTTGTGTGTGTGTGAAATAAAGATGTCAATCATTGTAGTTTTGTACGTTTTGTAGTTGCGTGTTGCATTGAATATCAATTTTCCATGATCCTCTACTAATACATGTACGGGCAGCGGGGATCATTATACACTACAATAGTATCTTAAATACGTGTCTGTTTCTTTGTTGATGGGAACCAAAAAATGCCGTATCATCGTGGACGCCTCGCTTGTGCTGCGAGCCGGGTGCCTAATTCCACTGCCTATCTGGAATTCTGGGATATCCATGACTACCATATGGTTACCTGGCTTCTCCCAAACGACAGACTGTACACGTTAGTCAATACGCAGAGCAGGGAGCATATATTGACCATTTCCTGATAACTTCGTAAAACCTCTGTCAAACCTCGCTCTGCCGCTCGCTCGAAGCGGATTCCAGTAGATAGGTCAGATGGCAGAAGTACGTGTACAAAAGCACTGTATAGACTTCTTCTCTAACGAGTTGTAACGCATTGATGACGGGAAAACATCAATTGAAAGATGACTCATTACAGTGTCGGTACTGCTCAGACGAACCACACTTCAGCGGGTCTTCGATCCTTTCGTCAACAATGATTCCCCACTCTAGAGCCAGGCCACCGTTGGCAGTAAGTATGACGCTTGTCAGCAAGGCTAAAGTATTCTTCCATCTCATTCCTGTCTACAGGAATCTGGCCACAATGAATGTTCTCAGTTTGGAACCCCTGATCCACTCCTTTTTCAGGTATCAGGTGGGGATTGACAAGCGGAACGGGGG
>LVLI01000356.1:0-17073 GCA_001687465.1 Halocafeteria seosinensis
GCTACACGAATTGACTTATACGTGCAAGAGGAAACTAACAACAATATCCTCCCAATCCTATTAAGCAATGAACTGCTAGCTAGCCATGCGGAGGTCCCATGGGATGTGACGGAAAGGGATACTGAAGTTCGGGTCTGCGTGAATGCTTTGAAGTCACTCGTTTATGCTGCCTCCTAGTGGAACAGCGTGCCTGTAGCTGCCAGACACGGGCGCCAGCTGCTATCTCCCTATTACCCTTGTAGCGGCTAACATCCAGCTGCCGGTGGGCCATCAGTCACATCTTCGTCGTGGTCTGGTGATAGGTGAACCTCTCAGTTCCAGCTTGTTCAGGAATTCGTGGAGATACACGTACATTCTTCAGTAAGAGCTGCCCCAAGTATGCATACGGAACTTCCTCGAGATTACCGAATGGCAAGATATTATTAGTCTCTCTTCATTGATGACGATACTGTGCAGACAACCTTCACTACCCGCAGTGTAACTCCTCCTGTGTTCTGTGTTGGCGTACCTCTTTAGTTCAATTTTTTACAGATACTGGAATTGGTTCACCCTCGGTAGTGACGTCAAGCAAGGATTACGACACTGCCTCTGGGAAACTGATTGGACAGTTGATACCGGATCCCAACCGCACCGTCCATGTACATCTCGTAGTATTGCAACCAAATGTGGTTTCAAGGGCTAAACTAGTACAGAGCAGAGGGGTTGATCACGTTGGAGGGCAGTCGTCCAGCGGCGCAGTTCCATCAGGTTCAATGGCGGTGCTTGTAATTGGTTGTATTCTAAGCCTTTTGGCGATACTAGAGTTGGGATTCGTTCTACAAAAGCAGCGCCGGAGTACCTCCGTTTCTAATGAAAATTCGGGAATCGCTTTGGAAAGTGGCGACAGCGGCGAGAGCAAAGAGCGGCGGAGAAGCCATTTCCTAAGCCCTTTTGCTGCACCCGAGCAGCACCGTGGAATCGAAATGTTTAATCCAAATATGGAGGAGAGTAGTCGAAGTTTAGGGATGGAATCCGCCAAACCAGGTACGCGGACATCCACATTGCTCATCCCTGCTGGCACGGAGGGTGCGAGATCCTCACTAAGTCGCAACAGCACTCGCGGAGCGAAGGGATCTCGTGGCAGTATGGGAGCATCCGGAAACCGACTGGTACAGGGACGTCAAGGTCGTGCTAGTACAAAAAGCGAGTCTGCCCCCAATGCAGAGGGATCAAAGAAACACAAACGCAGTTCCTTTGGCCAGGTGCTTTCGTCATTTCAAGGGAAAACCGATGGGAGCAACAATGAGCACAAACAAGACAAGAGTAGAGTTGTTGATGTCGTGGATGATCCCACTGAAGGCGAAGATAAAACCTTCACTCGGAGCAGCCGAGTTTTAAAACTTGCGTCTTCTGAGTCTAAAAGCGACAAGGTAAAGCCACAAAGAGCAAAACACAGAAGAGGTAGCGAAGCACGTCAGGATCGCTCGCAAAGGTTCGGTTCTGGCACAGCAACAAAACGGGGGAGAGGGCGCGGACGTCCAAGCCGCCCCACCACTGCCACCCGTCGCCCTACAGGCGCAACCAGCAATCAAGCCATGGGTGGGACACATCTCGGGGGGGATCTTGGAGAGGTATTCCATGGCACGAGGGGCACTGACCGGCAACTGCAAGCCCAAAACCCATCTGCAGCTTCCCGCGGCTCTCGCTATCAAGAGGATTCCTTTGAGTGCGCGAATCCGTTGGCAGCTGCTGCAGCCAAGAAGAAGTAGTCACCAAACGTAGTCGATTATCCATACTAGAGAGTAGTCACGCCAATATCGCTTCTAAAATAATACAAATCTCACTTAACCGTACCGTTGACACATCCTAGTTAGGTGGTATCAGTATTTGTTTGAATAGACAGCTGCACCCGCTTTGGTCGGGGCGATTTGCACCACTTCGCCCGGTTCGAATGAGGGGAGCTCGCGAGTAACTTCATCGATGAGAGAAGGGTCCAAATGGTCCCCTGTTATTCGACTTCCAGTTAAATGCTTGGGGAGAATCACTTCAAGCAGGTCGAACCTCCAGTCATCTTCCCGATATTGGGCATCAATGCTTACTACTGCAGCTTCTTTGGGAAGTGGGGACGGCGCTGTGGCTGTTTCGTTCGTCCGCGAAATGGAAACGGCCGAACTGACTGGACCTCGACACAAAAACAATCCACGAGCTTCTCCTTCCGTCGAGTTTCCTCGGAAAGGCCCAATAGGCACCAAAGGATTCCCTAGACGTCCAGTTATCCGCGGATCGCGACTAAGCATGGTCAGTGTCCGAGAAATGAACTCACTTTTCTGTGAGTAGAGTAAAACAAAGCAGGAGACGAAGAAGAATCTGATTGCTCTATTCACACCCAGGTGTGTGTAGGTAATAGAGGTGAGATACACGTACATCAGACGTTTTCTGAATTCTACGTAGTGACACTGCCAACCCAGTTCCGACAGCCAAGCCAATCGCTCCCTGCGTTCCAAACATTCATTCGATAGTTGACAACGTGATTGCCAAAGCCGTAAACGTAAACGTACCCAGATGGCGAAATGGGACAATCTTTGGCCCAACGTTATATCTTCCGAGAAATTCTGCCTCGTTTTGGTTCCGGCCTGAATCCAATGGAAGCCAGTCTCCTGCTGCTGCTCTACCTCGCCCGCGGGTGTCTCCTCGGGTCGCTGCTGCTGCTTGGTGAGGGGTTCCTGTCCGTACAAGAAATAGTGCGCACCATATGCGACAGCTCCTCCTCCTAGAATCGCGATGAAATGTCCATGGGACTTTTGCGTTAAGGAGGCCGCGGCGTCCGCCAACCTCGAATACATTTCGACAGAACAAGACACACGCTCACCGTATGCAATATATGTCGATACAACAATAGATCCGTTAAATGAGAATAGGTGCCCCTCCCCCCAATGGATTCTCGTTTTCTCGCCAATTCCTTTTGTCAGCTGTTGTCTGTCAGCCACTAGTAGACTGGCACAAGTTGAAGTTTGTAACTGAAACCTTTGTTTGTCAGGTTGGTTGTAAGACGCTCTCCGAGGTCCTAGGAGATCCGTGCATCGTTCAATCATTCTATGAGGCAATTTTAGTGGATGAGATATTGTAATGAAAGATTGATATCTGTTGCTCTTGTCTCCTCTTGAGTGGGCAGAAGCGTTGAAAAGAGGAGTCTCAGAAAAGATTGTTCTAACCGTTGGAATTCAAACTCGACATATTTGGGTTCATTATGGGATATCAAGGGTTAAGCGTGGTTCTACCCACGCGTTTCCTCGCGACGATGGGTTTTTTTATTGTCACGATCCTCGCCTTCTACCACAAGGATCAGAACATTGCAGCAGGGCTGCAGACGAATGCATCGAGCGACGAGTTTGAGGGCGCGGAGGACTCATTCCTCGCAGCATGGGGATTATCCATCATAGGCTTCGTTATAACTTTGGGAGGACTTTTGACAGGCACTACAATGTTATTGCAAAAGGTAAGTTTGGGTTGATCTTTTTTATACTCAATGATGTGGGTGATGAACTCGTGATTTATGGCATCCCACGCAGGTGAACCTCATCAACATCTTACTGCACTTTCTAGGGGCTGTGTTCACTGCTTTCTTCATCGTGGATGAGTGGCATTATCGATCGTTTTGGTACGTCGTGCAACTCGTGGACCAGAAAGGCATCTACTACGTGCAAGCGACTATCCGCTGCTGCAGGGCCATTTTTGGGATTTTCTCCTTGATTCCGGCGATCGTTGAAACAGCCATGTTCATTTCCATCTTTGGTTTGAATGCCATCGTATACTAGTCATTTGTTGTAACACATCTTGTAACTGTTAATTACCGGAATGCTTCTATTCTTTAGGGAAGATATTGATATTTAGCTACCAGGTGACGCGGAATGCTAGGGTACAAGATTTACACCTACCTCCAGTGGAGAACTATATATTAGGAGAGCAGAAAAGCTACTTCAGCTACAGCTCTGTGGCTGTATTATCAATAAGGGAGCCAACGACATACTCCATGCCCCACGTCCAAGAGACACCATATGTCGTTCTCGTATAGAGGGCAAGGAGTTCGTAAATCATGTGTCTTGGAGATACATTCCAGTATTTTTCAATGATACATAAGGCCTTTGCGGAATGTGACTCATGTGTGAGTTCTCTTTTATAACGGATGTCGGGGTGTACAGTGCATGTCCACTTCATGGATGCCAGCAATGCACCATCGCCGTGAGAATTTCACACTATGAGATTGTTATGCAGCTCTAGGGCAGCGTTGGTAATGACACTACCAACGTCTTGCTAGGAAAACGATGCGGGAACCGTTGTAGGCTGTAGGCGGAAGATACATCACAATCTTGGTCGTTCCATATCAGAGTATTAATACATTACGATGTCCTAGGTGCAACTCGTTTGCTACAATTCTGAGAATCTGAAGCTGAAGCTTGAATCGAAATAGTGTTAACAAGTCAGGAAGGAATACTGTAGATCCCTGAACGCTACTGCATCTAGTTTCTACAGTCCACATTGCGTACGTACGCCGGCAGGCTATAAATTATACACTCTACTGAACAGTCTCTAGGGGAAACTGAACAGTCTCTAGGGAGAACGGGATCCAGTAAACTTCAACAGCATCAACAGCAATTACAAACCCCCGTCGATACCGGTTAGCCGCGAAAGCTACTGAAGAGAAACGAGCAAGGCCTTCGAACCGGGACGATGTCTTCAGTATTTGACGTGGGCAGAAGCATGCACGAAAGACAACAGTAACCCCGAAGCAGTAGCCACATCATTCTGTTTACTCCTTTATTAATGTATCGCTCTTGGTCGCCTTCTGGGAGCGAGAAGTGTAGACAACTCCGGTTTTAGGTACTACTGTACATACTCCCATTAGAGTTCTGACTACCTCCATCGCCTCATTCCTGACCGTGCAACATCCACTTTCTATCCGTTGATCCCGTCACTCAGCGCGCGCGAAAAATCTTGGGATGAGCAATTCACATTGTGTCGACAGCTGGGGTTGAGAATCGGATTGTTGCATTTTCTTGTCTCTCTTTTTCTCTCACTCTCTGTTGTGGTAGCGCAGTACTCGTATCCTGCTTGGATCAGTGTTGATGGAGGGAGACAAATACCTGAGCCAGGGAAAAAAAAACAAAAAAAAAAAACCTGAAGGCCCAATTACAGTACACTGTATCATTCTTTACTGCTTCAAGACATATTTTTTCATTTTTCAAATTGTTTGGGAAAAATGTGGGGGACACACGCAAAGATGTATGCTCGAGGCACACAAGATGAAATAGAGCGGATCCGAAGGAATGATCCTGGTTTAACTGAGGCGTTCTTCGGTGGATCTGGCCTAGGAGACCAGGGTGCCCAACAAATAGCAGATGCACTACGAGTGAATACGCATCTGGCTTGGATTCATAATACGAGTCTGACCAAGATTTATTTAAACAATAATCAAATAGGTGAGCAGGGGGCCACATCTTTGGCGGATGCACTACGAGTGAATACGAGTCTGGGTACGGTTGTTTTATTCGGCAATCAAATAGGTGATCAAGGGGCCACATCTTTGGCGGATGCACTACGAGTGAATACGAGTCTGACTAGGATTGATTTACACACCAATCAAATAGGTGAGCAAGGGGCCACATCTTTTGCGGATGCACTACGGGTGGATACGAGTCTGACTTGGATTCGTTTAGATAACAATCAAATAGGTGATCGAGGGGCCACATCTTTGGCGGATGCACTACGAGTGAATACGAGTCTGACTGAGATTGGTTTAAGCAACAGTCAAATAGGTGATCGAGGGGCCACATCTTTGGCGGATGCACTACGAGTGAATACGAGTCTGACTACGATTGTTTTAGAAAACAATAAAATAAGTAATTCTATCACGCATGATATCAACCAACTATGTCGCAGGAATCGGGTAAGCGATATCTATATTCATTCGCTTCGTCTGTTAGTTGCTCACGCATGTGACGAGGACCAACGAATAGACTTGTATGAAATCCCGTTTGTGTGATTTCTCGCAGAATGAGCCTGCGCGAGCACAACGCGAAGCTGTAAAAGAAAGGAGAGCGCGGGCACAACGCGAAGCAGCTGAAGAAGAAAGGAGAAGGCAATCATTCGCTGCGTTCGGCCCAAATCCAACTGTTCAAGATTACCTACATTATCTTTGCGAAACTTATCCGAAACATCAGGAAACAACCTTAGAAGAAGTAATAAACCTAACTGGTGTTGCTCGAAAGGCAATCAAAGCCTTCTTGGATCAGGATTTCAGCAAATTATCCAGTCATTGGGATCGGATTACGCAACAGTCAACGGAGTTATGCGACGCCATGATTGGTCATCTCTCAACTCAGTGGAACCTGCCTTCGTCAGTTGTTCAATCGGTTCTCAAAGGATCGTGTTCAGAGCAGGATCTGTCCTTGCAACAAGCAGTTCAAATCTACCTTGGGCGTGGCGCACCCCCGTTTCTACGAAAACAGGCCTGCTCAATCGTGGCAGCACGTCTCCCCAGAGGGGAGTGTCTGGAGAGATGGAAAGAAGCCGAAGGCACCCTGGTTCTGGATCACCAAAGTGTTGAGTGTAGTGATGCGTCCCGAGATATCCAGGTACCGCGGGACATTTTCTTCAATGGGCAAGGTCTTCAGGCGCAGAGGTTTATGAACGATGGAGATGAGCTCGGTCAAAACACCGGGACCGATACTACTGAAGAAGGTAGCCCTGTCTCTGACATACAAACCCCAACAAGTTCACAATGTCAGTGGACATTTGACACAACCATGTGCGGAAATGGAGTAGACGTCAAAGAGGATGGTCAGTTTGTGACCTTTGCCGTCCAACAAAAAGGGCAGTCTCGCCGTAATAAGCGTTCAGCTTTTACGGGCATTCGGGGAACTTCGGCGTTTAGCAAAGACTCGGGGCGTGTCCAAGAATGGACAATGACGGTTCAAACCCAGGGGAGCGGTCGGACTGAGCTGGGACTAGTGGATGAAACTTTTGATATTTCGCGGTCAGTTGAAAAGAATCACATGCTCGGCAAGTACACCGGATCACTGGGGCTCTGGATTTCGTCGCGCGACGCAGAAGATGATGTTCACGTGGAACTTTGGGAGGGGAACAAGAAATTGGGAGAGTCCAGGTGTGCCTTACCTGGTCATCCATCTTTCACGACGGAGACGGAATCTGATCAATTACAGTTTCAGTTTGAATTCGATGAAACTACTGGCAACTTGACAATCTCTTGCTTCTCTTCTGTACTTTTCCACTCTGTGAGGAGTTCGTTGAGTGATAACGGGAACAATGTTTACCCGGCCGTATGCAGTCGAACTAAAAATGCATCGGTTCGATTGTCAAGCGCCAACGTACGTCTCCCAACTGCTACTGCTGGGAGAAGAAACCACGACAGTAACGGAGTCCCAAAATCACAAGGACAGACCAACACTACGGCAGAGTATACCAAAGAAGATATACTCAAGAGAGTGAAACAACACGCGTGTCTGGTGTGGTGCACATTAGGTAGTTTTGTTGCCCCATCGTCGTCCTCTCTGTCTGTAGATGAAGTATGCAATGCGGACGAAGTACTCCGCGCACTCATTACAGGGGTATATCCTGCCAGCCTAGAGATTGCATTGGACGATGAGTCCTCATTGGTGGCTACCTTGGCAAAATACGAATTATCGGGAGCTCTGGACGCGACGCTGCATTTGACGGGTGCGTCCCTATTTTCGCGAAATGACCACGGAGAAGCGTTGCTGGATACCCTATGTCAATACAGTCCAAAGTTATGCAAGCAAGTTTTGGAACGTCAGCTAGAGCAGTTATGCCAACAGATATCGTCGGGACATTCAACCGTTCGAAAAGCCTTTGGTTCCTTAGAGTCTCTGTGTGCTCGAGTGTTCCCGGACAAAGCTTCTCTCAAAGCAGGACTTCCTGGTCTGGTCCCGTCTCTCCATGGCAAGGCCCAAGGAGAGCAAATGCTGTGGGACAAAGCTTGGGATGAGGTTCAAGACATTGAAGGGTGCTACATACTCGAAAAGGGTAGCTTGTATCAGCTTCTTTCTCGTGCGTACCCTGAAGCGTATCTACTTGCAATGCTGACGTGTCTAAATGGAGGGGACGATTTTGAAGAGTATGCGATGGAATACGAGTCAAGATACCAGAAAATAGTGAGCAATGTGGAAGCTCAGAGCGTACTAACATGTTTGGCTTTAGGCAGACGATTGCTGAGTCAGGAGTCGAAATCGTTAGAAGCCGCGGTGTTGCTTAAGCTGTTTGTTTTGCTACGTGGACTTTCAAGTTTGGAGGATGGTATTGCTACAGCGGATTCAAGCTCCCGCATTTTGAATGGTTTAAGTCCATCGGAAATAAAACATCTCCGCGCATATGATGGTCATATTGCGAAGTTCCAAGCTCGTACTGGCCAGCGTACCGAGAGCTCACGTTTTTCCCAAGTCGTCGACGAGTCTTGCACCAAACAAGCACCAAAGACTGCAGAAGAAGAATGGCGTCAAATTTGTGCAAAGTCAGGTAAGGGAAGTCAATACATGGAAGAGCTTATGGATATGGTTGGCATGGAAGAAGTGAAACAGCAAGCTCTCCAGATCTACACAACGGTCCAAGCTGCTCGTAGGCTCCCGAAGAATTCCCGTATTCATACCACGCTCAATTTTAGCTTCGTTGGAAATCCTGGTACAGGTAAGACATTTTATTTGAATATATCGATGGATCCCTTGTCAGATAAGGATGACTAAATGTCTTATATTTGCAGGAAAGACCAGTGTGGCTCGAATTTTTGGGAAGTTGCTTTACGAAGTCGGTGCGCGATCTTCAGACGTGTACAATGAGACGACGGCGACCCTACTAAAGCGAAAGGGCGCTAAGGAATTTGAGCAACTATTGAAAGACTCTCTTGGTGGTGTCCTATTTATTGATGAAGCGTACCAATTGGAGCCAGCACAGGATCCCGTGGGTCGAGATATCGTTGACGAGCTGTTGGTAGCCGCAGAAAACTACCGTGAACAATTAACGATCATTTTAGCCGGCTACAAGGATGAGATAGAGTCCAAACTGTACAGCTATAACTCTGGTATGGTGAGTCGATTTCAAGAGGTCGTCTTCCACGATTTTTACGACGCCGAATTACGAAAGATCTGGGACCGACTATTGAGGACCAAGTGTTGGCATGCTGATTCTGATGTCAGTCGTGTTGCTGTTCGACGTGTCGCCCGTTCGCGGGGTGCCAAAGGATTCGGGAATGGGCGAGCAGTTCGGACTGCGTTTGAGAATGCGTACAAACGTGCTACCACTCGAAGCGATTTAGATCCGCACAAACCGACAATTGTTCTCGAGGATGTCCTTGGTCCGCGTCCGTCCCGGCATACCATCCCTGAGTTGGACCAGGCCCTGTGTGATCTTGAGGAGCTGACTGGTCTGAAAACGGTGAAAAAGGCCATTTATGACCTGGTCGATTTGGTCGCCGATAACTATCAGAGGGAACTTCAGGGGCATCAAATCATGGAAGTTGTACAAAATCGCCTGATGCTTGGAAATCCCGGGACTGGCAAGACGACCGTGGCACAAATTTACGCACGTATCCTGAAAGCTTTGGGGTTGGTAAGCAAAGGATCGGTCGAGCTAAAGACAGCTGCCGACTTTATTGGCGAGCACGTTGGCGAAACTGTAAAGAAAACTGGTGCCATTCTGGAACTATGCCAAGGAAAGGTTCTAGTAATTGATGAGGCCTATTGTCTGAATGACAATGGGTACGGTAAGCAGGCTATTGACACTTTGGTGGGGAAGGTTATGGGAACTCCAGGGGAGGATATCGCAGTGCTACTGTGTGGATATGGCCGAGAGATGAGAGATATGCTGCGAGAGCAAAATCCGGGCCTTTCCCGGCGTTTCAACCCCGAAAATGCTCTCATTTTCGAGGACTACGGTAACACTGCTTTGGGGAAAATTCTCCGTCATTGTTGTAAATCCGAAGGTGTAGAACTTCCTGTGGAAGCCTTACAAGCTGGCGTCCACCACCTTGCTGAAGAGCGGTCTCTTGGCAACTTTGGAAATGCTGGAGCTGTGCGTAATTTGTTAAGCTCTGCTAAGGTACGGATGAACTCTCGGTTAAGACAGTCATCCCGGCGAAAGGCAGCCGAGAAAAAGAAGAACAATCCCTTGCGGCTGGCCGTGGAGGACTTTGTCGGTCCCGGGGACAACGAAGAAAACGATGATGCTTTAGCACCACTGTGTAAGCTTCATGGAGCGGTCGAGGTCACCCAAAAGCTGGAAGAAGAATGGAAGCACTTAGAAGTACAGCAGCGTGAAGGTAGAACGATTCGTAGTCGGCATTACATTTTCGCGGGCTCCCCGGGAACCGGGAAAACCACTGTTGCTAGGTGTATGGGACAGATGTTGACGAAGCTAGGTCTTATTGCCCGGCCAGATGTAGTAGAGACTTCCGGTGCGGACTTATCCGGCTCGTATGTTGGTGAAGCCAAGGAATTGGTAAAAAAGAAACTAGCGCAGGCCAAAGGAGGTGTTTTGTTTATTGACGAAGCGTATGAGTTAGGAAAGGGTAGATATGGCATGGAAGCCGCCAACACCTTAGTGAGTCTGATGACTGAGGAAGAATACGCGAACAAGACGGTGGTCATTGTTGCCGGATACCGCGAGCCCATGCATGACATGTTAAGTCGTAACAGTGGTTTAAGGAGCCGTTTTACGCAAGAGGTTGAATTTCCCGATTGGTCTGCCCAAGATTGTACAGAACATTTTGTGACTCGGGCTCATCAAGATGGGTTCACCGTTGAGAAAGAAGCTCTCAATCTTTTGCAGGAGTGCTTCGAGATATTACGACATCGGCCGGGATGGGCAAATGCCCGTGACGCAACGACAGCTTATGAACACAAGGTTTTGCCTAAACGATCCCAGCGAGCGTATGACGAAGGGGAAACTTCTCCGACGATCAAATATGACGATATTGCCCGGGGAATGGAGGCCTTCCTTCATGAGCGTCCGGCAGGTCCAGTTGTAGACTCTGTAGCGGGTGTGTCAAGACGAAAGCAATTAGCCTTGGAGAGTCAAGTTGCCGATGATGGTGAGGACGATGAACTAGTATACCGGGAAGAGGAAGATGAGCAACGTCGTCCTCCGCCTCCACCAGAAAAGGAGAATTCGGGAGTTTCAGAGACCCACGAGACCGATGAAGCAGAATTTGACCAACTCGAGAAGACACGCGAGTACCGACAAAAGCAAGAAGAGCAGCGACTCCAGGAACTTCGCGAATTCGAAGAACAAGTTCGGAAAGAACAAGAAGAACTTCGTCGGCAGGAAGAGGAGCAGAGACGCCGCGAAGAAGAATTGCGTCGTCAACGGGAAGCAGCGGAAGCTGAAGCCGAACGTCAACGCCTGGCTGAGGAAATGCGAAAGCTTGAAGAAGAGCGGCGGCGTCAGGCTGAAGAAGCTCGGAAACGCGAGCAGGAGTTGAAGCGCAGACAAGAGGAAGAACGTAAGCAGCAAAAGATCAAAGAGATAGGGTTGTGCCCCATGTCGTTTCGGTGGCAAAAAGTCGGAAATGGTTACTACCAATGTGAAGGTGGAACTCATTTTCTCCATGAATCCCGGATTGAGTAGGTGCAAGTGTAGCTCTCCCACGCAGCATGCATGACCAGGCGCAGTGAGTAGGTATCCGATCACTACTGGGAGTAAGCTATATACTATAAAAATTTCTCTAACAAGACTCAACACAAGAATGAGAATACAAACTAACGCATTCTTCTACACACATGATGTACTGTACATGCATTTTCCCTCATCGTAACCTTGTTCCGCTGGCATGCGCTGGCTTATGGATGATGTTCCTACAGTATATCAAGCAGGGTGGAGCACCTACAGTGCACCATTGCCAGAATCAACTGTATTCCCATTTTTGGTAACGATGCCCGCAAGCGAGAGTTACAAAGTGCATTACCATCGGAACGTCCAGAAGAGAGAAGGGAAAGATGAAATTAATCTCATCGAACGACGTGCCAGCCAGCTGGGTACCGAATTACTCCGAAGGCTACGCTGACCGACAGCGAATCAGGATTTTGGGGATAGAGACTCTCTCTCTATTAGAGAGGGACGAACGACGCCTCATGTGACTCTAACTGTCTTGAGAATTGGAAAAGTTCCTGCCCTTTGGTATACTTGCTAAGAGGAGAGCGGAAGAAAGAGCTAATGCGATTCTAAGAAAAACAATCTGCTTCAGAGGGTTCAATAGCGGGAAGTGTCACCGGAATTTGTCACCGGAATTGAGAACATGGCCACCGTGCATTCACTCTACGAACCAAAACGAAATCTGGGAATGCGTATTTGAAGGAATATCAAAACCGAAAGTCCATCCTTCTCCCATCTCATTCAAGGGGTACAATCCCCAATGAAATGACAATCAAAAGTTGGCCCGATGACTCAATGACGAGCCCAAAATGCCGCAATGCTCCCGATGACGAGCTTGTGTAGTAGCAATTAATAATCATCGGGGGTTGTTTGGTCACCAATTAATGCCTCGTATATGGTATGCTATTGCCTTAGACTTATAGTGAGTATTTTTTATTACCATAGAGAGATCTCTGGAAGGGTTTAGGGCCATTTCCTTTGTCCTAAGGCACGTAGAGCGCGGTGTCCCTGAGTCCCCTGAGCACTCCTCTGCAATTTGCGCCTCACTGCATCTAAAATTTAACATCGACTAAGCGCTTATTTACAAGGTTGCAAAGTATTGTAATAAGGTGTCTTCGACGACAATGTGATCCTGGAAATCCGGATCACGTTTGAGGTCTCCGGCAGCAGCGTACATAAACTGATCGTTGGCCTCTTCAGACTCCCTCGGATCTCCACCCTTTCGAATAAATTCCTTGATTGTACCTCCGATTTCAATATCCAATTGAACTTGTGCCTCTGCGGAGCCTATTAACTGGTACGCAACTGGAAGGCACGAGACGAGTACGGGCTGTTCAAATGGAGAATTGCTTGTTCTTAACGTTGACGGGCTGAACGAATGTAAGAGCTCACATTTCTCGGCAATGTTTCCACTCGATCCAGACAGTATGCTCACGTCTGTGGAATTCCACGAAGACGAGCTCATGGTGACGATGGTTTCTATGGTATTACGCGAACCTGCAAGACCTCTAACCCTTCGGTCTATCACCCGTACTTCAGAGCCGTAAGTGATTTCAATGCTGCTTGAGGGTAATTCCTGGTCCCCCGTCTCCAAGCTTGGAGGTGCTACTTCTATTTGATCACATCGTCTTCCTTTCCATGGAGGCTCACAATCGCATTTGAATTGTCTTTGAGCGTCTGAATGTCCAGGAAGAGTTTCTTCTTTGTTACATGCGTTTCCTCGGAAGTTACAAACAGCTTCGCAGTTCCAGAAACAGCCAGGTCCGAACCATCCTGCGTTACACACGCAGCTGGTTAAGGGTTCTCGGTCGTCCAATTCGATAAACTGTTTCGGTATTTGCGGAGCTGTGGCTAGGTGTTGTTTTTCGGGGAGTAGCTTCCGTGCCTCATCTGACCCTGCTGCTGAAGCAAGTTGCAACTGCGCCACGGATCCATACTGTCCTCCCGTGTTTGCCAGATTGACCGCGGTACCCCGATAGCAAATTGGAATATCGCATTGCTCACCAGCCCACATCCTGTCACATATACATAACCCTGAATCAGACCTATGTCCGAAAAAGCAGCTCGGGTCAGTACTGCCGCTGCGCTCCTTGCATCCAGGTCCTGCCCATCCCTCTTTACATTCACATTTGCGGACGGACACTGTAGGTCCATCATCGGAAGCCTTTACATCCTTGGATACTACATGGCCGTGGACACATTCCACCGGGGTAGGCCACGGGTTTGAGCAGTTGGTTCCCGACCACCCTACCTCACACACGCATGTTCCATGCTTAAGGGTTCCGTGTTCACAGTGTAGAGGTACATCGCAGTGACGTCCAGTCCATCCCGGTATACACTCGCATTGCCTATCAACAATGACCCCGTTAGGGCCACATTGACTTTGTTGACAACGGTCGCCTGTCCATGCATCAGACTCAAAGCATCTGCATGTCTCCGGGTTGTCCGCATCACACCAACCACGTTGATTACAATATTCCAAGCAGTCTGTTTTGCACTCTGGACCATGATGGCCGGGATCACATTGACAACCTTGATTTTGGCTCAGCTGCCCCAACCTCCCACAGTGTGGAATTGGAGGTGAGCCAAACTGGCCTACCAAGTCTTCAACCCTTGAAACGACTGCTCCTTGGTGGTCGACGACCATGTCGTTGAGGTTTATTTCGCTCATGCCCGTGCCGTTGGCACGAAGCAAGCGTGCAACGTTCCAGGAGGCATCCATAATGACGATACCTCCGTTTAGTTCAATCATCTCATTGATTAACCCTGTATTGCAGTTAGCTCTATAGGGAGGTCCACGAATTAAGCCGCGGCCAGTGAAGCTGTGCGTCCAAAGTTGGCCTCTTATCTCGCCGGAGGACATGGTTACCTTCGCCATGGGGGCAAGCAAGGTCCCCTTCATGTGGGTATTCTTCAAGTTTAGCTTTGTACTGAAAGGGAAGTTCCAAATGGTCGACCGAACAGTGTCGTTGTGACTGAAATATCCTGTTAATTTCTTATTCTCCATGGATACACGCTTGGCAAAAGTGGGCATGTTGCTCTTCTCTACCCCTTGGCGGTGCCAGTCACCGTCGCCAATGCCATATCCAGTATGCGCATTATTCCAAATTACATTAATTATTGTGGCTGGTATACCCGCACCGCTTTGGTTGAGTGCTTCTTGAAATGATGGAACCGTGTCTGCAGCAGTCCTAAATGGAGAGTATTCCTCATGTTGAGCAAATGGAGTAATATCCAAATCAATACTACTCGCTTCGGCAATGTCACTGGCTGATATATGAAAAATGTTGACATCCTTTCTTGTCCCCTTAAGGAAAATCTTGTTGAATTTAGCATAACTTGTTCCAGTTCTCGGTAAGCTCATAAGTCGCTTGGAGAATGAGTTCAAAGCCAACTCGGCTCCTTCAAAGTCTACTGGAAACCTATGTTCACCCACCTCCCTCGTCTTCTCATCAGTGGTCACACCTTGGAGGTTAAGATTTCCGCGAACGATTGCATCACCAGATAAAACGTAACTGGAGGCAAGATACAAGTTGCGTCCAGCAGCCAAATGCGGCAGCGTGGCAGAGTCCGTTATCTGCGTCTGCTGGAAAGGAGCAGGGCTCATGGCCACGTCCGACTCGACTAGAGTAACGTCCCCTCCAGCAGCCAACGGGCCTTCGATCAAGGAGTTTTCGGATCTCCAGCTTCCAAGCAACAGAGCATTGTAAAATGGAATGTTTGGATGCAGGTTTCCTCCACAGCCGGCGGTGGGACTTGATTCGTTGCATCTTGCACCGCAATTCCCCATGGGGCAAACACAAAATCCAGCGGCCGTGCACCGGCCGCCATTATTACATTCAACTCCGTCCCCATTCATCCGTTTCGGGTCGCATCGCAGTACCGTAAGCAATCTCTCCACCAGCAAGCCTGTTCCGTTCAGCACTACCCCTAAGTATATATGCTCTAGAGGGGGTACGTGTGGACATCCTGTCGACGAGTCCATACTGTCCGTAGGAGTTTCATAGAGTGCGAAGTCTACGTCGTCGGGGATTGTACATTCTCCATTGAAATTGCCCTTCACCTGAAAAGGCGTTCGCCGTAAAACGTTGCTAAATTGGTCGTATAATGTGCACTCGTAGGCCTCCATTATGATATCCTCGAATTTGCTACCCCCTAGACCCATATTCGCCATTTTGCTCGATATCAAGTGGTATCCATCGAAATTGACCACTTGGCCCGGAACTACCGCGTCACCGTCAAGAGCCAGGCCGCGAGCAGCACTAATTTCCGGACTGCGTTCCACTACGGGAATATCACAACTTGCTCCCGTCCACCCAGAACTGCAGTGGCAACCCTCTGGCGTACATTCACCGTTGCAAGGGCAACCATTAAGACATTGCTCTCGAAGTTGGGAGACCTTGCGACATCCTTCCCGCAACACCACTGAAGGAGATGGGGAGTCTACGGCTAAAAGATGCCGTAGTCTCTCGTCAGAAGAGGGTGACGCGGAGCTTGAACTACTTCCCGATGTCGACGGTGTAACACTTAACGAGGAAGTAGAGGTTACGGTTTCGCTAGGAGAAAACGACGGAGTGGCGATTTCACTCCCCGACGAAGATGGCGTTAATGACTCGCTTGGCGTAAAGGACGGCGTTGCGGAATGTGACGGAGACCGAGACGAAGACGGGCTTTCACTCGGCGAGTAACTAGCAGTTACCGTTCCCGACGGAGACTGGGATGTTGACGGAGTAACACTTAACGAGGAAGTAGAGGTTATGGTTTCGCTAGGAGAAAATGACGGAGTGGCTGTTTCGCTGGCCGAAGTCGATGGGCTCCCGGTTTTGGATGGCGATAGCGATGACGAAGACGTTTCGGTTGACGAAGAAGAAGGACTAGTTGTTTTAGACGCAGTGCCAGGTGAAGACGGAGTTTCACTGACAGAGGCTGAAGGACTAGAAGTCTCGAGTGGAGATGGGGATTGAGAGGGGATCTCGCTGTGTGACGGGGTGGGAGAGTGTGAAGCCGATCCAGATGCTGACGATGAAAGTGTTTCTGATGGCGATTTAGATGCAGACGGTGTCTCACTTACAGACGACGAAGGCGTTGCAGTTGTCGACGGAGAGTGAGAGGAAGATGGTGTTTCACTTCCAGAGGAAGACCGAGTCGGTGTTTCTGATGGCGATTCAGATACAGACGGTGTCCCACTAACAGACGACGAGGGCGTTGCAGTTGTCGACGGAGAGTGAGAGGAAGATGGTGTTTCACTTCCAGAGGAAGACGGACTTGGTGTTTCTGAAGACGATTCAGATGCAGAAGGTGTCTCACTTACAGACGACGAGGGCGTCACAGTCTCTGACGGAGAGTGAGAGGAAGATGGTGTTTCACTTCCAGAGGAAGACGGACTTGGGGTTTCTGATGGCGATTCAGATGCAGACG
>LVLI01000358.1:0-29338 GCA_001687465.1 Halocafeteria seosinensis
TGTATTCAACTTCAACTATAGTAAGTACCCGTTAGCCGAGGCTACGCCTCCCATCATACGCCGTATTGGGCATTACTAAATGCAACCACTTGCGCAGCATTCTGCAGTTGCTCCGCTGCACCGAACAGCTTAGGTGAGTGTGTATTCAACTTCAACTATAGTAAGTACCCGTTAGCCGAGGCTACGCCTCCCATCATACGCCGTATTGGGCATTACTAAATGCAACCACTTGCGCAGCATTCTGCAGTTGCTCCGCTGCACCGAACAGCTTAGGCGCAATCGAAGATCCCTGACAAACAAGACCGGATCCGTTACCCTTAGATTAGACGGCCTATCATACAGCTCCTTCAAAAAGGTAAGCGCCTTTGAGCCCATCCCTCCATAGGTTTGGTAGACGAATGGAATGAAGAGTTTCTCCGCCTCCCTTGCCAGCTTGAGATATTTGTTGTCCTTCTCTCTCTCTCTGATCAGCGTGGCATACGTCGGTTTGAGGTGTTGCTGGTGGAGGAGCGTTGAAGGGTGGGTGAACGTGTTCTTTCCGCTGTCCTGGTTAGTCTGTCTCCCGTGAGTAGATTTGGCACTGTCACATCGACATATAGTGTCCTCGTTGGGCCCTTCTATCACCCGCGAGACTAATTCTCTTGTTTTTTAAAAATATTGTTTGCAAATTTTTGTTTTTGGTTAAATAAAATTTTATCGTATTTCACATGGTTCATTACTGGCCTCGCCCTGTTTTGTTCTCTAATGCGTTACACTGCATATCGGGATCAGCGTTTTCGAAGTATTTCAAACGCCCAGTGGTTCCATCTTTTATATATTACCTGCTGGGTGTACTAAGAAATTCCAAAACACGAACTTTCACATTGAACACCCCATAAACACGCGTATCTACCACACTTCCCGCGAGGCAACAAGCGAAAGGAAGATGCACAGTGCCATACAGTATTTCGTACCTGCAGCCAACATGCAGCATGGTGCAGCAACCGAGTATACCGGGAGTGTTTGCATATCCACAGTAGTTTGCAACTTTAAGAACCAGAGCAGACACTGGGGACGTAAGCTCAGTCAACGGCTGAAGTTGTACTCCCTACTCTCCATGTTCCTCCCGTTCAGACTCCAACTTAAAGCCCCCTTCGCGCTCTTGGTTGCGTGGAGTCCATGGTCTTGTCACAAGTTGTTAGGCTCTTGAGCCTCTTGTGACAAGGTCTTTACAAAGAGCCGGTTTGTGAAGCTGAAAACCAGGATCATCTTACAGTATGTATGTCCCAGAAGTTCCAGAACTCTTTCAAGATCTGTTGCAAGCGAGCACGATCTATTTCGTGTTACATGAGTGCATGTGCTGGTGGTCTCATCGATGGGTCCTGCTGTGAAATGAAAGCACCATCGCTTTCACGACTAGCACCGAGTATACACCGTTTATTGGATTGTAGGGGCGTTTGCACAATGGCATCAGTATTGGGAGGCCAAAGTTGGGATAGAGCATCTTCGGAGGAGGTGCACAAGGTCCACAGGGCTTTAATGGGTTCAATGAGTCGGCCCCCCGTGGTATTCATCGTTGGAACGACCGGCACCGGCAAGTCGAAACTCGCTATTGATCTAGCACAGAGGTTTAACGGGGAAATAATTAATGCTGATGTTATCCAGATGTACAAAGGACTGAAAATTGCATCGGCCAAAGTTACCAAAGAAGAAACACAAGGGGTCCCTCATCATTTGTTTTCCTTCTTGGAGCCTCATGAAGAGTTCTCCGTCAGGCTTTTTCAGACCGTGGCGCGTGAGGTCATCCACGAGGTTCATGGTCGAGATGCATTGCCAATTGTAGTAGGGGGCACAATGTACTATACACAGAGTCTGCTTCGTCCTTCTACATTAGCCGATGACGAAGAAAAGACAGTATTTCGTGAGCAGGAGGATGAGTCTCCCGAATCGATTTGGACGAAGTCACAAGGAGACTTACTTCTAGGAGGAGATCCTCCTGATAAGATCGACACTATTAGGGAAGCTCACGAGCAACTTCGACAGATAGATCCGAAAATGGCGGAAAAGCTGCATCCCAATGATTGGAGGAAAATTTCTCGCAGTCTTGAAATATATAAGCGAACTGGCAAGCCTCATAGTGAGCATATACTTGCACAACAGCGTGCAGCGAAGGAGAAATCACATGAATTTAACCACTGCATTTTATGGATTTACTGTTCCAGAGATGAACTGGATAAGAGACTGGGTAGGCGCGTCGATAAAATGGTAGACCGTGGACTCCTAGAGGAAGTAAGCCAGTTGCATCAAGCACTGAACGGAAAGACTAACGTTCCTTTTAGTGGTGACTGCGTAGGACCTAGCAACACTACAATACGGAGCATTGCTTCTGTCAAGGGGAAAGGGTATGCAATTTCTAGTCAGCCGCGCAGTGTTTCCTCTGGCTTACTTCAAGCGATTGGATACAAGGAGTTCAGAGATTATTTAGAATCTGATCGAGGGACCGATGCGAACGCGTTAATGGGCAAGTGCATCGAGTCATTGAAAACTGTGACTCGACAGTACTCACGCCAACAGCTTAACTGGATACGTAACAGATTTTTACGGAGGTATGATTTATGATGTGTTTCCATTGACTCAAAGTCTCCCCTCAAAGTTTGCTTTTGTACGGTTTGCGAACTGCAGAGGAGTTGAAGTCTTTGAGTTAGATGCTACGAATATATCAAGGTGGGAAGTAGACGTCCTTCAGCCTGCATCGGACTTGGTGTCGAGGGCCTTGAGGGGGGAACGAGTGACTTCAGTTGCACTTGCATCTAATGATGACCAAACGCTGAAACAGTGGACCAAGTACACATGTCATTATTGTAATGTGGTTTGCAACGGAGAAAAAGAATGGTCTGACCATATCAGGAGCAGAAAACACCGGAAGCGGGCCACCCATAGAACTACGGTAGCCCGTGACTTCCTGGCGTATGTTAATTCTCTGCAGCTTAAACACGGATATACACTTAAACAAGCCGAATCCACGGCCCAACATCAGCAAGTATTCAAGGACTGGTCTGTGCAGCAAGCGGAAGATGAGGTAGGGGTGTGTAGTTCATCGTCCAGCGACACAAAAAGGAAAAAAGTAGAAGGCTAAGCTCGATTCTGCCCCGGCTCGTCACTTTCGAAATCAGCCTTCCGTCAAGGCACACCATCATACTGCGGGCAACTGGAGCCACCTACTCGACTGACTTTGTAGTCCGTCCGTGACATATTCAGGGGGCACTACGGGTAACCCAGTTGAAACCGCCTCAACCTGTGGTGCTTCAGTTGTTTGATGGGATAGAATAGATGCCCCCGACACAGTTGACAGGTCCCCCCATTGAGAGGGCATATCCACGATGGAATCTGTATTATGCGACGTTTCGGAAGTGTCGATGGGGTCTACGACTGTGCCTGATGAGTCCGCAGAGTTGGATTGGCGCAACTGCAGCCCTACGTCGTTCAAATCCCCATTCCTTATAGATGCTGATTGAGAGGATTTCATTGAAAACAGCGTGTCATCTCTCAGTCTTTGACTTGTGCGCGAATTCGGTTCTACCGACAGCTCGGGATAGTCACCAAAAACGTGATAGGACGGGCTGAGTCCTAGATTCCCTTCACCGCTTCCGCTAGAAGGAGATGTGAATCTTGGCGCCTTCGAAAACGTTTTTGTCGCCGGTGGGATATTAACAAACAGTTCTGTCTCGCTCTCCTCCGTTGCGGCTTTAAATGAGTCGGGTAGCATTGGTGCCATATTTTGAATTGGTGGGCATGAATATTGCAAAGAATGCATTGAACACGTATGCTGATCTATTGAACGACCTGATCCCCTGCCTTCTGAAGGTTGCCCATTGTCCGCTACTGATGAAGGTTGACTTATCCGGTTTTGCTGAATGCTAGAATAGGGCCCATCTACTTCAGAGGGAGAGCCCCGTGTTCCTTCGTTCCACCGTGGTGCTCCGTTGACAGCCGTATACCAATCATTAGTTGACGCGCTGTAATTTTGTGTTCCCGACGGGTCAGATCTTCTTATAGCAACGCCGTTCGTTGGATGCTGGCTCGCGTTGTATTGGGTCGTAGTAGAGGATCGGTACCTCTTGGCTGGAGTTACAGAATTTTTGTGCTTGGGGCTTGTGGAACGATTACTGTTAGTGTGCTCTGCTGTGTGCTGTGTCCGTCGACCGGAATATACTCTCGAGACTTTATTGGTTTTTTGTTCATGTATTCTCTTCTCCTCCACAAGGAACGAGGGAGAAACCGGTCTTCCTTCCCGTTCTGACAATCTATCAAGTTTTCGCATCGAGGAGTAGAAAATGTTCTTTACTGCTGTTTCAGATCTCCCAGGAAGTTCCCTGTTAGGAAATAACTAACATGGTAACGTATACGGGTGGTTTTATGTAATCAATCTGCTCACGTACTCTGCAATAGCACGCCACTTGTTTCCCTTTTCTTTATGAAGCCGAAAGAGCTCACCCAGCTCTTTGCTGCTCCAAGCGGTTCTTTGGTTATAAGGATGGAGAACGTTCGTGTACCTGCATTTCGTCATTGTTTTTCCTATTTGTTGTAGAATACTCACAGAACGTGGAAGTCGAAGTCCTGCGGCGCCGTACCTCTCTTTACACTGCTTCGCAGCTCTGCCCCGAATACGCGTAGCGATAGTTTTCCAATCAACATCTTCTGGAGCAACGCCCTCCGGATATCGGGAATTTATTAGACGTAAGAGATAGTCATCCTCCTGCAACATCCACCAAAAACACAATTTGCTGCACACGTCGAACATCTTCATACGGCTGTGCGACCTGCGCGAGCGACCTCCCCTTGATGCCATAATGCTATTAGTTGATCGACATCCTCCTCCAAGCCCCTTTCTCGCATGCATACAACAGTGAGTACATTCCAAACGGCTCGGCACTAGCTGCATGTGCCCGCCTCGAAAGAAAAAACCCCGCCGATACGTTTCGACGTTCTTCATGCACACACCCACCATGCGATGCATCGGCCTCGAACTGGGAGGCGACTTCAAGAGGGAGTCGACATACCTCTTGGGTCCATCTTTGGATGGTTTTCCCCTTTTTACCGTCGTATCGATCGGGATGATTCTTATCAGGGTTCATTGTTCTCCCTGTAGAGAGGGCTATGAGCCCCGATGATGCTCGATTTGCACTCAACGATGGACCGTCTTGGCTTTTGTTTTTTAGTGTTCTCCCAGGCACAGGTGTTCTTTTCGTGATTTCTCAACCAATACTCGTATATTATGTTCGCTACAACGATCAGTTGAGGTCAAGAACACCCAGACCGGAACCCCTCAAACGTCAAATGACTCCACTCGCGGTCTGCTCAGTCAATCCACACTTGTTGACTCGCACTACCCAAGGGTTCTCCAAAGGAAACTCCACCTCAGCCGCGAGTACGGGGGAAGACAAAGGGGAAACAGGAAACCCCAACCGAAGATATGCCGGAGATCGACGTGTGAAAACCACCTTCCAACTCTACCTTACTACCATATTCTGGATAAATCAAATCTAATCAGTGATGGTTGCCTATAACACATGCTAGTGCTAGCTAGTATGGTATCACGAAAAGTAACCCTGCGGTCATGGATGTATTCTGTGGGCCAATGCTGTACAACCAGTTCTGTTGACTCGGCTTTACTGGATGGTGGATGGCTGCTTCAACCACACAATTCCGTAGATGAGCGTGGAAATGATGCAGTAGCGTAGCTTTTCAGTTACACGAAGGCTTGCTGCCTCCCAGCGCAGTGCAGGGAATACGACGTTTCCCCCAGCGGTTACCTAGTTCGTACGAGCAGCCAGATAAAAGATTGGCAAAGATTCGGCAGCTACTTGCACCTTATCTCAACGAAAGAATAGTTACTTGGCACTGTCGAAGGGGCTATACTACAGTTTGACGGTGTAGGGACGAGTGTAACTGCCCTGCGTAGGAGCCGAAAGGAAACGCTACTCCCAACACTCCCTTGTGGGCCTCTCCATGAGCCGCGGAAATTAACAGCTTTAGCTCGACTAGCATCATTACAAGGGTTGGCAAACAAGCGTTGACTACTTTGCACAGTGGCAGTGTGGTAGCGGGAAGAGTAATGTCACGCACCACTTGTCAGTGTTCCTCAGCTCTCAGTTTCAAAAACAGCGGTTGAACCCCAAGGTCTTTATCTTGGGAAGTTAGACTATGTAACCTGGCGCTTTGCGCTCCTAGCAAAAACTGTTTGAAGGTTTCAATAGACCTTTGGCAACAAAGGCTGTGTCTTTCCACGACACAGAATGCTGTAGGCGGTTGGTTTCACATAGGAAGTATTTCTATCGAATCCTCTGATTAATCCATGTTCCAAATGCTAGCTTGAATTCGAAAGTACCCGGCGGCTTCTTCGAGAGATGACATCTCTCTCTTGCAAACCAACTCCCCGCAGTCGATGACCTGCCGTCCGCATCGTGTCGATCACAGTGATTCACACCAGTGGGGAGTTTGCGCTACAGCAGGTCTCAGCCGCTTTCTTCGTGGTACTTCCATTTTAAATAAACTTTCCGAGGTGGGGCACATTATAACACAGTTGCTCGAGTCATTCGATGCACTGCTCTTTCTCTAATGAGAGTCGTTCCACGGTGGTGTAAGTCTTTTCGAAGTTACATAGTCTTAGCAACGCCAATACTGCATTGAATGTAAAGCACTCTGGTTGCAAATAACAATGCGCTGCTTACGCGGTTTCGATTCTGAGCAATAATTATCATAATCTAATCAGACCAGGCTTCAGCAAGCGGCCGACGCTCAGACCTTCTAAGGAGCCGGACATACACAAGGACTACTACAACTCATGCATGACACTACCTACTACTAGATTACTAGTATATCTTATTTTTGTGATTGCAACCATACAATGCAATGGCACAAGGCCGGCTAGATTCGCCTGCGATTCTTGGTCGCATACTTCAGTAACTTCACAAGCAGCATAGTAGCCGTTAACTCCGTCGTATTCGCTTCATACAACCACTTAGCATTTCCAATTTTGCTTGTTGGCGATTCTGCGGGTGAATGCGTTCGCATCTGAGGTAGTGGTATGGCCGTATGCTTTTGGTACTCCTGTGGAAGGAAAACAGAGGGTGACTTGACTTCTTTGGTTTTTGGCGCACTCATAACGTTGGGTAGCAGGCCAGGGTGAGTAGCTAAGTTCCATCGCCCACGGGAGGTGACATATTTCGTACATAACGGGAAAGCGTTGAAGCCAAAAAGGCGCTTGCCAGGAAGAAGATGAGCTCTCCCAAGGAGGAAGGAGGACGAGCAAGCCAGGGGAAGGGCTCACGACGCTTGTCTAAGCCGGCTTCCCCGTCACTGATCAAACCACCTCCCAATTCACCTACCAAGGCACCACGAGGGTTCCCTCCATATCATGAAGGACAGCATATGACAGCAAATTCCCCTCATCGAAAGAGTGGGCGGCGCTCGATGGCTTCCGAACATCGCCGTAAAAGTACGGGGTGGGATCGGCAAGTCGATGCCAATGTACCAGAGGAAGAGAAGTGGAGAGTCGGGCACGAGTTGGCTGTTCACCCGGCCAAAGTAACTTTTGAGCAGATTGTTGGAGGTGAAGTTGAAGAATTTGAGATACGGATTAGAAATATTGCGTCCTCCACTCATCGAGTCCGAACGAAAGTTGGAGAATTCGCCAAGCCACCTTCTGAGAGATCGACAAAGAAACAGAGCCAAGACTTTAACCCAGTAAAGCTTTCGTTAGTGACGGCAGCTACTACAGGTTTGGCGCCTGGCCTAGATACTGTGGCAAGGGTAACACTGAATGTCTTCGAGGGGAGTATCAAGGACAGCCTCACAGAGACGGTGGTGGTGGAATGCGAGAACGAGAGATTGGAGATACCAGTGGTCTTGAACCCTCCGCGACCGGTCGTCGATTTCCAAGACTTCGTTGATTTCGGTCCCGTAGCAGTGGGGAAGCAAGCCAACAGGAAGATAAAATTTACCAACGTTGGCTCCAAAGACACTCACGTGTGGCTCTCGTGGGATAAAGGCGTTCCCGTTGAAGCATCTCCGCCAGAGTTTCAATTGCCATGCGTTGAAGGATCGAACTCAAAAGAGATTACTGTGTCATTATTTAGTGACAAATGCGAAGCCGTACGTTGTCTCATTGAAGTCACAGTGGATGATCAGCCACCGCGCCTCCTAGATGTTGCCGCCGAACTGGTCAAGCCTGAACTGGTGCTTCAAACATCTGATTGCATTCCCATCGAACTCTTGGATTTTGGTCATTGCTACTTTGGGCAAAGTCTGGGGAAAGAGCTAGTCTTGTACAATCACAGTCCCCTCGAGTTTACGTTTCGAGTTTTCTTTCCTGAGGACGGATCCACTGGTGGGAGGAACGTGTTTGATATATATCCATTGCAAGGAACGATCCCAGCGTACGAGCAATTTGTGTGCAATGTCGAGTTCAAGCCGGTACCACCGAAAGGAAGAGGTCATGAACACACGCAAGTTACATCTGCGTCTAAATTAGTAATCGAAAATGTTGCAACCACTCAGCAAACGGAGTGTACGATCAAAGGCACCGCCCATACACCAGGTCTTGAATTTTCTGATTCAGTGCTGGAATTTCCGGAATGTAGCTTAGGTTCTCATCAGGAGATGCTTGTGACCGCTACGAATAAAGATGCGCAGCTTCCACTTTCGTGGACGGTGAAGACACCAGCTGGCTTTGTTGTTGATCCTCCAAGGCATTATCTACCCCCGCTTGAAACGTGCCATATTCAGGTGTCGTTTCGACCGCCCCATTTTGGTGTGTCTAAGGGGAAAATCCGGTTTTTGCTCAAGCAGACTTCGTACCATCCTCCTGTTATATCCGTCTATGGAAAGAGTAATTCTGTGAGCTCCCAGAAACGTCCTCAGCGAGCAAAGGATCTCCCTCCAGAGATGCTTAAAGACCAAGAGCAATGGACGAGCAACCTTGCTGCTGACAACAGCTCCTCAGCCGAACGGGCTGCCGCCCTCGCACTTCCAACAAGACACGGGGATCCCAGGTTGAGGGATACTCTCATTAGGAGTCAACAAAAATATCGGAAGAGCTTGCTTGCCGGGCAGGATGGTCCAACTGACGACATGGACCTAGATGAGCTCCTAAAGCAGAATGGCTGTCTTACGGAAGAAGAAAAAACTGAATGGGAAGTAAAGCTGGCTAAGCATTCACGGAAGACTATGCCCTGGTATACTGATGATACTTTGGAAGAATATAAGGACTGGGATTACCTTCCGGAGACTAAAGCTGCGTATACGATGCCTGTCCGTGAACTCGAGAACCGCCGGGTGGCCAAGGGACGATATAGTGATTATTTAGTCAAGTCCAGAGTTTCACGCTATCGCAGTCGAGGCAAGAGCCAGTCTTCCGTTGAAGCCGAGGAATTTGACGACCCCAAGCGTGGCCTTGCCGAACCTCCTTTGCATGCTCCTCCGGCGCGTGAGAATCTCTGGCTTGCTGAACCAATGAGAGGTGGTAATGCCCCCTCTGTGGCCTTGGCTACTGCAAAACCGCGGCACAATCCCAATAAATTGATTACCAGAAAGTTCAAGTCGAAGCCGTCAACTCAACCGGAACTTCGGGATTGTGCCAAGGAATTAACATCAAGACAGACCTCCCAACTTCTTATAGGACCATGCGAATTAGATTTTGGGCGCGTTTACTTGGGTTCACAGAAGGTTCTTAACTTTGCAGTAACTAACACATTGCATGATGTGATTCTAGCGAAGGTAGACGTTGATAACGACAGCATAGCCGGCCCTGGCAGCGTTGAGGCTTTTCCTTCTTCTCAAGTCATACCAGTAGGGAGTACTGCTGGATTTGATGTAGTTGTACAGGGTCAGTCGGAGGGAGAATTCGTTCATAGTATCCCTTATCGTATTAATGGATGCATTGTTGGACGAATAAGTGCTTCAGGAAGAGTCTATCCGGTGGAACTGAAACCTGATCCCAAGCGGCTGATGTTTCAGTTTCCCGATAGCAGCACTGAATGGACCCTTACACGCTCTTTGCAGGTTTATAATCCTACTTCTGCAAAAGTTAGTCTCTCGTGGACCGTTCAGAATCCCGGCACGTTCAAGGTCTTGCCGAATGAAGAGTCCATTGACGCCGGAGATGGGATGAAGTTTACAGTTACCTACATCCCGAATTCCGATCGAATTCGCAAGGACGTGGCTGCAGCCGTCGTGAACGGATGCGACAAGCCCGCTTGCAAAGTAGAACTGGAAGCTGAAATCGAAGAGACTGATGTCCGTGTTGCCGATGATCACGTTGATTGTGGAACTGTGAACACCGGGCAATCATCGACTGCTACTGTCCTTGTACATAACCAAGGAATCCATGCTGCATGCTTTCGTGCTTCGGCGTCTGATAGCTGTATTAGTATTTCTCCAGGAGAAGGACACATTTCTCCGTCTTCTGAACTGGAACTGCAAGTTACACTTTTGTCTAACGCTCCCGTGGATTGCCAGTATAAAAAAGTAGACGTGATACTGGATGTGCGAGGCAAGTCAGCTATATCCGTTCCCGTACATGGACGGGTCGTGAGCCCTCGCCTCCGGCTGCTACCTCGCAATGGTGTTAATTTTGGAGAGGTTCTTGTCGGTGCTCGTGCTGAGAAGGAAATTCAAATATGCAACGATGGGGCTCTAAGTACCATCGTCATCATCGATTTGAGTCATTCTACTGCTTTTGGGCTGGGAACGCCTTACTCGCCGAGTGAAGAACTGTCACAAGGAGAGCTGTCCCAGGATTCTTTGAAATCATCTACCTCGGTGCTTTCAAGTTATCCGCACTCTATGGTATCCAGCACTTATGAGTTTCTGAGACTTGAAATACTGAGCTCTAAGACAGTAAGCATTCCATTGTTGTTCCAGCCACAATCATCAGGCAAACACAACTTTAGCTTTCCAATCAGAGTAAGCTCAAAGGGTGGCAGTAAACATAGTCAAGCGCGGCCTCTCAGATGCTCCGTTTCTGCAACTGCCACACCTGCGCGGCTGCAGCTGGAGACCAGTACAGTAGACTTCGGGGAAAAAGTCATAGCTCGGGATGTTAACAGGCGAGTTCCATTCTCCACCCCGGTCAAGATTTTTAATTCTGATCGCTCTTCTTTAGCTTGGGAACTTGCCCCTGCGGAGGGAAGAGAAGAATACGCTTTTTCAATTCAGCCATTATCTGGACAGTTGGAAGCGCTTAGCAGCGAGGACTTAGAAATATCTTTTTATCCTAAGGAAGTGGGCACTTACCGGGAAGTTTATGATGTTTTCCTTGAAGGCGCGCTGGGAGCAAAAAAGGCGATTCAGGAAGCGACAGACTTAGCAAAACGTCACGGTCTTCAAGGCTCCGACCAACAACAGTTTGTTTCCAAATATCTTACTGAAAACGGATTTGATAAGAATTGGCTGAATCACCCACCAGAGCCATATATTCAGCTTCATGTTAAGGGATGTGCTATTGAGCCTCAAATTTGTTTCGACAGTAGCAGGATCATACTTCCGAAGGCTCCTCTCGGCTTTCCATCATGGACATCGTTCAATGTTGTCAACCGGGGATTTGACCTCCTACAGCTTAAATATGACATTGGCAAGAGTAAACAAGGGCTCGTTAGACTCCTATTTCCAGAAGGAGACACCCTGAGTTTGGCTAAGGAAAACCTTCCTGTGATTGCCGTAGTCGAGAGCCCGCGCCCTATTTCTCTTGAAATTCCTGTCACATTTGTGGATGATATTCGTCAAAAGTACACCGTTACGCTTGTGGCAACAATGGATAATTGCTTGCTTACAAATATGCCCTTCATAGACGCCCACAGAAAGGACCTAGTGGTCGAGTCGCGGGAAGAGCGTCCGCTCCGTCTCTGCTTTAGTAGCCAGTCTACTGTCTCAGGCCTTCCTCAGCTGCTGCGTGGCAATTCTCTAACAGATTTTCGAACAGTGCTACCCCGGATAAGAAATGCTGAGGTGATGAATGCTCGCCGCAAAAAGTTTCTTATAACGTTCCTCAACAAAGTGATGCTGAAGACGGGCATTCAATATTTTCCGCAAGATCTAGTCTCGCAGCATGGCCGCCCGTTATGGGAAGCTGTAGAAGCCTTTTCCGGTAGGCCTCTTTACGACAGAATTTCTGGAAAGCTGCCCAGTTCCCCCGTTGGTAGGATGCATGCCTTAAAGAAACAAGCAGAGTCTGGAATTTCCGTTGTACAATCCCTGGGAGGATTGCTTCATAACTGCCGCCCGGAGTATTTGTTGAGCTATAGCGATTACGTAACGTGGTATTCCGAGGAGGCAGCATCAGGCCCTGGTACTGATATGCTCTCTCAGGAGGAATTCGACGAATTGTCGTATGTTACATGGGCGGAACTGGTGCTACAGACGGTGAGGACACTTGTATTGCCCCGCGTTTCCAAAATGGGTAGTGCGGGCAGCCCCGTAGGTGACACCCAAAAGAACAAAAGAAAGGGAGGGTCTAAGCCCAGCCAAAGTAACTTCTTGTCTGATTTTGAATGCAGTTTGCTAAATTGGATATCGCAGCATTATGCGAAGGATCGGAAGTTAAAAGACACATGCTTGACAGACTTTGCCAAAGACATGTCTGACGGAACGGTGCTGACTGCCGTCCTTCGCGATCATCTGCCGCGTACGTACGCGAAAAACTCACCGTTACAAAATGTCACATTCGAACCCGTAAGTGGCGAAGATGCAATTAAGAACGTTGATTACCTGATTCAGACGCTGGAGGAACTGCATCTTTCGCCACCATTTACAAGGGAAGACTTCCTGGACCTGGCCAGTGCCGGAGAGGAAGGCACTCAACATTATGCGTTTTACAGTCAGTGGAAGGAAAAGTCACGGAATGATTCGCTTCAACAACACTTGGTCGGTCCAGGTGACCAGCTTCGGGGTATGATGATTTGCTTATGGATGTTACTCTATGTCCCAAAGGTTGTTTCGCGAAGTACCGTCAAGATTTCATGCCCTCTGGGACACTCTGCGACCAAAACGATCGATGTCGTGAATACCTCGAAGTCCCCTGTGACCTACAATGTTATGTTAGACGGGGCGGAGGAGTTCTCTTTAGGTTCCCAAAAGATCTATGTCGATGCTAACTCCAAATACCAGTTGAACGTCAGTTGTGCTCCCCACTCGAGTAAAGCATTAGCTGCTCGCCTATCGTTGGTTATTCCTCATAGCACAATTTTGTCGCAAGGGATGATCGTATTCGATCTTGTTTGCGAAGTGACTTCACGGCCTCCTCTGACTACGTACCCCCTCAGTACTCCCTGCTACAAGCCAACGCTAGTGGAAGTAGAAGTGAACAATTTATTTGATTCTACTGCCTCTTTTGAGGCCAAAATTATTCACATGCTGCCAGATGCTAAATCGGGTGACAATTTTGTCAATGCCCTAGGTGAGAGTGATATTGCGACGTTTTGGACAACTGTGAAACGCCTCGATATGAAGCCTCACTCAAGAAGGATTATTCCCGTGCAATTTTTACCCATGAACCTGGGCACTTATAAGGCTGCTCTTGTCTTAACTGATCCCCACTGTGGTGAGCTTGTTTATGAAATCGAAGGAGAATCTGTATTACCAAAGCCTCTGGATTTCATCCAGTCGAATACTTCACACACCTCCGGAAACAATATGGAGTTTAGTCTTTGGATTCCTTCGAACAATAGCGATTTTAACACCGCTTTTGATAAAATACAAGAGCGGACAAAGGACTCATCGGCCCAGGCTGCGCTCTTGCGTGTTCGCGAGGAAATGCGGAGGTCACTGGAGTGGCAATGTGAGACTGATAGTCCTTATTTTGAGGTGCCAAAGACATTTACGCTTAAGGAAGACGATGGAGATGTTAGTCCCCGAGCATCGGCACAGCTTCTCACCGCGAAGCAACTAGAGCGCTCAGGGAGCAAACCAGGAAATTGCTTGCCGATCCGTTTGAAGACTTCTAAAGCCGGAACATACGCGTCCTCTTTGCTGCTCCACTGCCCTAACGATGTCAGGGTGTACCAGTTCCGGATTACCGTGATGGCTCCCGAAGTCCAGCGAGAATTATCATTTGAATGTGACGTGGGAGAATCTGTTCATCAAACCTTGCCTGTGGAGAACCCTACTTCGTCTCCCTGGGCTTTAACCTCCCACACACAGGTTATGTCAAGCAAGATTTTTTCGCCTAAAGACTCCCTTCCTGAAGAAGTGTCCCGCCTCATAGAAAAACATGCAGCTGAAAACACCCGTCTGAAGAAAGAAATCTCAGACACAGTAGCTCCTGCTTCGCATAGTTTCAGCGTGGACAATGACATCAGCGTTCCAGCCAATTCTACTCAGCATGTTACCGTCAAGTACTGCCCTCGATGGATCGGTTCTGAGAGCGTCAAGCTTACCCTGCGTGGAGGTCCTCAAGACATCGAAATTCAGCTCTCGGGATTTGCTCGTGAAGTGGCAGTGTCTGACACGCTTCGCTTTACATGCCAAGTGTACGAGCAAAAGCGGGTTGACCTCAATATCCCAGATCCGAACCCTGATAGCTTGTTCAAAATTGTGATGAGTGACCTGGAATGCATAGAAGTAGATGAACTCGTTGAGACAGGCAAAAGGACTTCAAACGTTGCCCTTTCCGCCAAAATTGTTGCAAAGAAGAGTGGCCACTGTTGTGGACGTGTGTACGTATACGATGCGCATACGGCGAGGTATCAATTCATTTCTGTAGAGTTGAACATTCAACCAGGGAACCCGAAAGAATCGTACGATCTGTCAACGAAGGCTTTAAGTTCGGAGACATTGTCAATACCGTTGTCCAACGACGAAGACGAGGATGTGACGTTCTCGGTACAAACGGAAGGCCCTTTTCTTTTCTGTCAAGAAACTGTGGTCGTCCCTGCTAAACGGACCGTCACATTACCTGTTCGCTTCACACCACTGCTAACGGGATATTGGCCTGCTGCGGTTACGCTTTACAACGATAGGGTCGGCGAACAATGGTACGAGTTAAGACTAACCAGTTCGCGTCCTGTTCCTGTGGAGCTTCCCCGGTTTGATATCCCAGTTGGTGAAACACAAACGCACTCTTTCGTGCTTAGCAACCCTTCACCTAATTATGTTGGCTTTGAGGCAGTGATGGATGAATCAATTCAGAGGAATTATGAGGTCAACCCAAAGCAAATTTCTCTCCCTCCCAATGGCGAGAGTAAAATCACGGTACGGTATCGCCCCAGTGACATTGAGAAGGTCGATGAGGGTTCGGTCTCTTTTACTAGCGATGAAATATCCCCACTAGAGTATCACCTCGTAGGAAAGGGGCTGCCACCGAAACCAAAAGAAGAACGGGTCCGCGTCAATGCGGAAGCAGGGGGATCGTCTTCGGGTACAATTGAGTTTATGAACCCTTTTGCTGTCCCCAAACAAGTCCAAATTACCATTCGGGAAGTTGAGGGTCCGGAGGGATCGGAGGCTCCTAAACGAGTCTTCGAACTCTTGCGTCCAAGCAAAGCTCTTCTCGATCCATTCTCTACTCTACAGATCCCCTTCGCATTCGCACCAGTCAGCATCGGCAAGTACACCTCAACAATTGCGATATCCGTTGGAGAATCGGGAGAACTATGGCGATTCAGAGTTGACGGCGTAGGTGAAGCACCCCTAAGCGACCAACATCTGAGTTTCAGGGGCAAGGCGCGAACGATTGAACCTCTGAAGAAGACTGTTAAGTTAGAAGGGCTCTATCAGTTAGAGCCTGAGGATGAATTCTACGTGGAACTATTCGCTCAAAACGAAGATGACGGTGTCTGGCTAAATAATGTCTTAAATCTTTCCGTTTCAGATACGTTTATCAAAGATAAGGAGGTATTTGTGAAAATAGAGGGCTCGTTTGCGCCGCTAAAGCCAAAGAAATGCAATGCCCAGGTTGCAGTAACCAAGACAAACGGGGGCACGTGGAGATTTCCTTCTAAGTTTTATGTGGATCCTGCGGATCCCGATGATGAGATTCATCTTGAAGCAATGCTCCACGAAACCAGCACAGGGTTGTTCGTACTAGAGAACCAAATGGACCATGCCTCCAGGTTTTCAGCGCAGCTTGACTTGAACAGTTCGCCAGAGCTCAGTGTCTCTCCTAATCGGGGAGTTCTGCCACCTGCAGGTGCCGGTGGAGTGGAATTTTCTGTTTCTTACTCGTCGCGGGAGTACGGGCGAATATCTAAGGGCACATTGGTCATAGATACACCCGAGATGCAGTGGAGGTATGCAATCGTTGGCACAGCCCCCGAATACGTCAAACCCGAAGGGCATTCCCAGGTACATAGTAGGCGAGAAACAAGCAGTAAGAAATAAGACACAGCTGAAACAGCAATGATGTACGCATAGAGTCAGCCGTAGATCCGGTTGATAATTTCTTTTTTGCCTATTTATTTCCAGGCTGGGAATCCCAGCCACATGAGCTAGACTAGAATTTTGGCTATTTCCAGACGATTCCCGCCCCGTAAGATACTGACATATCATCTTCGGACTTGGCTTTATTTGATTGATCATAATCAAAGAACTCAACTTTGTGCCCCGTGGAGTGTGTTAACACCTCCATTAACAGAAGAATCGGATGTCTTCCGCATATCGTATTACCAGTCTTTTGAAGATACCGGCGGAATGAAGCAGGGTCTTGAGTTTTGATTGCTTCCATCGACTCTTGATCAAGCTTTGTTACGCTCTCCCAGATCTCCCCGTCATCCTTGTTGTACCTGGTGTAGCGGAATTTCTTACCCCAGTGGCAAAAGTCCGAGGAAACTAAGAAAACGGTGTTAGGGTCGTCGAAAAATTCTGCGAATAATCTACCATAATATTCTTCTGCAGAATCATCCAATGCACCAACTACCACAGGAAGAAAGGATACATCTGTTCCGAAAACCTTGACAATATAAGGTAAATGCATTTCGAGGGAATGTTCGTCCTCTTCTGCTTCTACTGGGAATGTTCCAAAGCGCCCCTGGAAAAACCGAACATTGGTTGTGGAGAAGATGGGATCATTTTGCGGAAACAATTACATACCTTGGACGCCACTTCTTCCTTGAGCTTTTGATCCACTTGTAAAGAACCTAAAGGAGTTTGATACTCCGTAGCTGTAGGTAGTTCACATTTGTCCGTGTAAACGTGATGGGAAGGCCCGAACAGGATGACCCTGCTAATATTCTGCGCATCAACTCTTTCTTTCAGTTCCGAATACGCTGAGGCCATTACATGTCCACAAAACCTGCGTGATGAACCGTCGGAGCAGTGTATAGAGCTCGGGCGATGTTCCTAATCTTGCTGAATCCTACCTGTATCCGGCATGAGGACCAATGATGGCTTTTACTTTGACCCCATCTCTCCCTTGAGTAGATGAGGGATGTTTCGCCTTCTCGAAATGCTCTGTATCGTTAGGATCGCATCATCGCATAACATCCATTGAATACAGCCTCATCGAACTTACTTTCGATGTTTCCCTCCAGAACACGGGGGTTGTCCGTATACCATGAGCCAGCATGGCTAGCACGGCGCACAGGACCAGATCCACTCCGACTCATTGGGTACGTTCTAGGGAGAATACGAGATAGGGAAACGAAAATGAAAGAGATTTATGGAAGGTAGAAAGAGTGATCGAACTTTGCTGTCGTGTACTTCAACAACCCCTAGGTAATTGGCCCGTAGCAACGACGCTATTGCACTAGCAGCCTGAAGAAATTTTCAACACAATAATTGTACGTAACAATCGTATTTGGTGCGACAACGCGTCCGTGTAGTGGGTAGATAAAGCGATTTCTGGCTACAGGTTTGCTTCACAAGCGAACTTGAGGGCGGCACGACATCTACTCTATGCACTAGCATAGATCAACTGGCGACCATCTCACACCTGTTACTAATGCTATAACTACTCGAGAAACATGAGTCATGACACGACCCGATACTATGCCTGGTACGTTCATACTTCTTCTGCTGACGACTCAGTTCCGGGTGCGGTGGAACACCCGTCCGGGTACGGGCGCGCCCCGCCACCGCTGATTCAGCAAAGGATCATCGAAGTAGTGTACAGCAGGCAGCAGTGTTGGCCCAGCCGATAGAACACGATTAACAGGGTTAATCTTTTCGAACTCCCTCTTTTGGAATTGGTAGTCTTCTTATATAAGAATCAGCATGTCTCGCTCGTTGATTCCAGCGGCACGAGGCGTAATACAGCAGCAGCAAGCTTTCTCTAGACAATGTCAAGGTATGTTGCAGTTTGAACGGGGATATGCTTCGAAATCATGGTTGTGCAACGGGACAGGAGGAGACGTCCCTCAATTGGTCAGGAGTTGTATAAAAAGGGAGCACTTCTCCCTTGGGTGCTCCGGGGTTGGCGTAGTCTCTTTGGTCTCCCCGTGCTTGGCACAACAACCCTTTTTGTTGTTTCCTAAAGGGGAGTCAATACGGTTTTGGTAATTCCGTCGTAATTTGGGACGCAGAGGATACCCATATCCTATTTTTTGAGTACATTTTTCTATGTAAATGGTGTTTTGCGCAGGTATATTTGCACGGAGGTTTGCTTCGGGCTCTGAAGGCACAGCCACGGCACCAGCTCCTGCGAGCGAGGAAGATCACAAAAAATTTGTGGACCAGTACGTAACTCGTGTGCTCTGGGATATTCCCAGCTGGCTTATCATTGAGGATCTTTTTCTTCTTCGTCGATGCAGCGCCGTCAAAAATTACCCGGTTGAGGATATAAAACACTTTGAATTCTCCACGGAGTTTCTGCTCGGAGTTCCTGTACCGCACCATCAGTTTGAACAACCACCGATTTTGATTGAAGTACACAGCAGGTACGAGCATATCCTGAAGGCATGGTATTTATGTGTGGAATTGCATTATTCTTTCCTCAATAGTACAGAAACCCTGAATTTGGGCACGATCACTAGAACATGTCAGTCGGTCTCGAGTTCTTCGCGGTCGGAGGCTAAGAATACTATTTAGAGAACGATCTGCGTTTGTAAATACTCCTTGCTAGTAAATGTCAGACACATGTAGAAACGATGGTTTGGTGCATATACACAGTGTATCTGTTCTGTTTGTATGTGGTTTGGTTCACATTTCGTTTCAATGTGCTGCCATTATTTCCAGTTCAACGGGAGGCGGCGGCGCCACCACCTCCAGATGAACCCCTTCTAGCGTTGTTTAATATCTGATTCACTAACCACTCTACTCCTTCGGGTATACCGTCTCCAGTAAGAGCATTGCTTGGTCTGAAACCGAAATGAATGTGCAGGTAGATTTACGCGGACATGCCTGTTACACCACTTACTGAATATGCCAAGGTTTATCGCGTATTTTTTGTAATCCTAAGAGATTCATTATTTCCACCACTGGTAGCGATTCTCGCTTATCCATCTGCAAATCAGGGTTTACTCAAGCTCAAGTCAGAGACGTCATTGAGCTAGAACCAACGCTGCGTACCTTGTTGCCGAAGACCAGTAAAGGAATATTCCTATCTTTGATATCTTCATGTGCTAGTATTGAATCAAGTTCATCCTTAGCCACCACCATCCTAAGTTTATCGCTGCTATCCACCACAAATATTATGCTATCTGCGTTCTTGTAATACCTTTCCCATAACGACCGAAAGCGGCTCTGCAGGGTAACCAACAGTATTCAAACGATGTCTTTACTTCGTCGCTGTCGCGAGTCCGCAAACGATGGGGCGCAACATACTTCTCCACTCATGTCAAAAGCCTCGAACCGAATTTTACCCTGTTTGAATTCTTCTACTTGGAAGCCCACGGTGGGGACGATGGACTGGACTTGATCATCGGGCTTCAAGGAGTTCAGAATTGTGCTCTTCCCGGCGTTATCTAAGCCTACCACAACCACCACAGACGTCTTCCGACGAAATCCCAAGGATTCTGCCAACCTCTGTAGGAAACCCATCTTGCTTCGAGTACCCTGTTTGACCTTCTGTATAACACCGTCAATTCACCTCCCGGAATCGTCACTATTGGCTCTCCTCGCGGCAAAAGTTGAAGTTGATGTTCCTAAACGGCTGCTTGAGGACCCATCCATTAAACTAGTTTATGCACTAGATTTGATGAATGCACTTCATGAATAATAAATTTGATTTGTATTAGTAGCTGTGGAGTGGAAAAGAAGCGAGGGGAAATGGCGTCATCGTCCTCAAACCCGACTGCGAAAAAACGCGGTGCTGTGAAAGTCAACCCTGTCACTGGGAAATTAGAGAAATCAGAGGGTCTGCAGGAAGGTTTACACCGCGATGGTATGCTCCAACTTAGCGATAAATATATAAATGCCGCGCGAGATGCTGGATTAGGCAATGCATCAGGTAAGAGCGCGACGAACATAACTTGAAGTCCTGACGGGATATCAAGCATTTTCGGCACTCTTGCAGGCATGTATGGTCATGTTAAAACACTTAAGAAGATGGGATCCGCTGATATCCCTGATGGTACCTCTATCGAAACCAAGGGGGTCAAATATAAGTCTGGATATGAGAAAAAGGATGATACGAAGAGGGACACTGCCACGGGTAGCAAAGCCAAAATTCGCCAGGGGGTTCAAGGTGATACCAGAGGTGTACGGCAGAACGCGAAAGAGAACAAACCTGAAGTACATTTTAACAGATTCAAAGGTGTTGTAAACACCATGGACGGAGCAAAAGATATGACGCGAAAAGAGGAAACAAAACTTCCCCCCAAATCAAAGCGAAATCCCCCTCAAGTGGTAGGCCTTGATACCCTTGATCATAAGGGGTCTGAAGCCAAGGAACGAAGAGCCAAGAACGAGAAAAAAGCAACAGCGGCAAAAGAAAAAACTACATCTTCAGCAGCTTCCGGTTCTGCAGGCGGAGCAGGGAAGAACGCTGAGCACAGCAAGCAACCTCAGCGTGCTCCAGCCACGGTAAGAAAACTAGGTAAAGGAAGCGGCAATGAGGGAATGAGTGTACAAGAAAAACGGGCTGCATTCTTTGAGGAGAAGTTCGGTAAGAAGTCCTCATAGTGTTTTCAATAAAATTGAAGAAACTAAATCCCACTAAGTAAATGTTCGTGTATTATCAATTGAGCATCACTTATGAGTGTCCGCCAAAAAGTGTGTGTGGCACTAACGCTATAGTGTAGGCAGGAAGTTATCACCCTGCTGAGAGTGCCCAAGTCCTCCACCCCCACTGCTTTGAGGGATGTTTCGTCCTCTTGGCCCACCATTTAAAGTTGGAAGCATTGACGGAAGTTGAGAATTGCCATTTTGCTGTTGCCCATTGCGAGGCTGGGAGGTGTTCTCTTGAATGTCAGATTGGCGCAAATACCGACCTCGTGATTGCGCTTGGGGGCCACCGGTAGGAGGCAAGGAAGAGTCGTCGTAATATTTACGGGAGCCATGATGGGAAGATACCTTATTTGTTTGAACAGGCGCTAAACTTGGAAGCTGCCCTGCCTGTGACTCCGGATGGCTTTTCCTTTGTCCTCCGGAAAGACGGGTATTGCCACCACCCCGGGAAAGTCCACCGTTAATACCCGGTAGAGTGTCGTTTCCAAGCGTGGAAGATTGTCCAGAGTTACTCGGATGCGAAACTCTCTGTTGGGATGTTGAAACTTGACCCCGTAAAGACGGAGTAGGAAGCATCGATTGCTGCGAAGCCTGCCGCTCACTATCAGGAGAACTACCTCTAGAAGAGCCGTCGTCCATAGGAGACACAGCACCAATTTCAGCAGGTCCAGAATTCCGTGGGTTTCGAGCGGCCTTCAACGCAATCTGAGGCAACGTCCATTCCTCTGCTTCTTCATTCCAAACTGCTCGCTCCCAAATCTTTGCCATCTCAGGTGGTTTCAGAAACAAAGAGCAAACTTGTTCAAGAAGTTTGATTTCTTTCTCTTGCTCCTTCAGTGTATTTGTCAACCCCTCCCGCTCATTTACCCATTCTTCTTCACCCTCTTGAAGCTCCTGTTGCAACTGTTTGATGCGTTTCTCATATTTTGACTTCAATTTTTTAGCCGCTTTGCTCTGTTGCTCTGCTTCCGATGCAATGTTCTTCATTTCAGTTTCCAACGCTTCTTTCTCCTCCTCTGCTTGTTTCTGCTTTGCTCTCAGCCGCGCCTCTTTCTTCTTCTGAGACTTCATTTTCAATTGCGCCCTTCTATATTCATGCTGCTGCCTGGCCACAACAACCTCGGGGTCTTCGTCCCCTTCCCCTCCACCTTTAGATATCTTTCCCATGAGAGATGCAAGTTTTTGCTTTAAGGACTCTGGATCATCCTTGTCAGTATCCTGTAAGTCGTGCTCGGCATTCCGCTCATCCACATCCGTGTCTGGCTGTTGGGCGTTCACTTCCCCTTGAGTTCCTTGTACGTCCTTGGCAGGTCGTTGTTGGGCTTCTTGAGATCCGTCGTTATCGTCAACAAGTGTTTGTCCCTTCGCTAGTTGATTTTCGGATGAGTGTTCACCTTCCCCTTCGCTGCTCCCATGACCTTGAGACGGCTCCTTGAGCTGTGTCTGGTCATTGGAGTGGTCTTCCAGAGGTTGTGTTGACTTGTGCGACTCTTGGTGGCTATCATTCTGTTGCGCATGCTCGGTCCCTCTCGGTGTCTTCTCCTGGGCGTTTGGCTTCCTAGAGCTTGACGGAGGATGTAGGGAAGCATTTTGTAACTGCCCGCTCTTAAGGAGTTGCTGCAACTGGTGTTCACCAAGCTGTTGTTGCAACAGTTGTCGAAGCATTTCTATCTCCTCTTTGTATTGACGCAGTAAAGCGTCTTTGGGGTCCTCATTAAGCACGGGCTTATTCTTAATATTCTTGGCCCGGTTGGCGTATCGCAACGTTGATAATGTTTCATCATAATTATAGTCGGCAGGGCCCACAGCGGCGAGCATGACTGTTTTGGTATTACCCCCAAGGGAATCTTGCAGAAGTCTTGTCAACTTTGAGTCTCTATAAGGAATATGCTTGTGTTTGCCGGCAACCAACGCCGAAATAACGTTACCCAACGCAGTCAATGAAAGGTTAATTTTAATGCCTTCTTTCATCCTTGCGCCCGTTGCCCCTGTTTTGGAAGGTCGTTCACTTCCCGCAAGGTCTACCAGGTTTAGCTTTCCTCGAGTGATGTGGTCACTTCCGTCTTCCCTTTTTGCTCCTACTTCGATGACAATCGAGAAAATACTGTGACTACGGGAAGAGAATTGGTTCATCAAGGTGGATCCGACAGTCCTATGTTCGTTTCCCTTGTCCATTAGGGCCTCCATACCCTCTACAGTGTCGACTGTTTTCTGCGTCAGATCTTTTACGTATACTCCTTTGTCAGCACTCTCTTTGAGCTCCAGTTTGTGCTTCGGGTCACCGGCCAATAGGTCCCGTATTTCCTCGTTATAAAGCTCAATGTAGGATGCCTGTACGATAAATTCCTTGTCATTGGCAATCTTAATGTTTTCGAAGATGTGTTCAAAACTGTTAGGGATTACACCTCGATGCTCAGGGTCCTTAGAGAACCCCTGCATGGTATGTGTCTTCCCACAGCCCGTTTGCCCATAGGCGAACATTGTCCCATTGTAGCCTGACATAACCGATTCTGTCACAATGGCAGTGATGTCCACTTATCGTAGCTAATTCAGAGTACACCAATTCCGCCGCGGCAACGTACCGACCAATGGGAAGCCAACTTCCTCGTAGACGCTTCGTTGTGTGCTGTTTTCATCGTACACAATGTCGTAGGTGAACTGCTTGGCCTCTTGCTCCTCATCTTCTCGAGGGTTATGAATTTGCACAGCACCCAGAGAAGTGTCCTGTATAGTATGGAGAAGAGGAGAAAGAGTTCAACGATATTCAGATCATGGAGAGAAGCAATCCCCAAGCACCACATACCACATTCAATATATTTTTTCGGCTTTCGCTAATTTCCTGCAAGAGAACGGCACGGACATTGTCCAGAGGGACAGAAATGCCACAGAATCTCTTCTGGGTACTTACTTTGTCGTTCATGGGTCGAGCCCGTACGACGACTCGGACCGCTTCGCTCGCCATTTTCTACTGTTGTGCGTCCCCACAGTCGATCCCATGGAAACGAGCCACCAGCAACATTGGCCAGAAGTCGTACACATACCGCCCTAACAATCCAGTCCACTAGCGAGCTAAGCGACTTTGTTGGCAATGACGGTTAAGCACCTTGAACTTGCGACTGCAGCTGCAGCTCGCCACCGAACTCAGAAGCAACAGAACACAAATTGACAAAGCAACGCGTTTTCCGAGTGGCTACGTTGACAGATATGGTTGACTAAATATGGTACGAGCAGCAAAATCACATGGGTAAACACCCTGATTGTTTTCCACTTTTTTGGCCTTCGTAGTTACGGTTCGCTGCTCGTTGTATCACATCGTCTCAGATGTGGGGGCAACTGTGTGACAGTCTATTTCTGATTTTGATTATATATCCCTACTAAACAAAGTAAACGAATTAACATAAAATGGTCTTTTCGATACGCATCTTGTCTATGGTGAACTTTTGTCGCCGACTAAGTGACCAGAGTTTATGCTCTTCCAAGAACAGCTCCGACGGTATCGCTTCGAGCAAGGATCGCTCATCTTTTCCCGCAGCTTTCGATAGGTCGGCTTCTGTTGGCAAACACTCCTTTTTTATTTTGATGAGTATCGAGCGAAACAAGGCTCCCGATAGCCATGCATCAAACACTGCGTATTTCAGCTGTTTTTCCGAGAGAACCTTCTCCCAGTCAGATAGAGTTGTTGCCTTCTCTTTCCAAGAAAGCGAGATAGAGGGAAGCAATATTTCTGCTAGCTTCTTAAGACCACACCCCTCATTTGTCAAAGCGATTCTCGAAGAAGCTTGTTCCAGGTCGACGGCACCGCTGATACGAACGCCACAGTCCACCAATAGAGCCCGAGCATCTGCCCCAATGCCTACTCCAGTCTTAATAATAGCTGAGTTTTCTAACAGCGCCTTGAGCTTTTCCGGGACTGCCTTAGCATGATAAGAATGAAAAACCAACACTTCATTATTGTAAGCTATTTGGATAGTCGCTGGAGGACTCCGAGCATTCTTAACGCGGAAAACGGGTTTCTTCTCGACATCCAAGCCTACAACTGCCGCAATTCCACTCTTGAATGCGTGTTGCTGTACCGGAAGTCTGCTTTCCAGCCATGAATTTACTTCCTTCGGCTCTGCGGTGTAAAGATAATTTATCTTGATCTTCTTGGTCACTTTGAATGCTCCGTTTGCTCCCGGAATCGCAAGGTGTTTAGTAGATTGCACCAGTTTTCCAAAAAGTAGAGATCTTACGGCGTCTATTGTCGAACCTTTCTTCAGCTGGCCCTCTTTTAGACTCACGAGAGACAAAACATTTATGGGACTGCTATTGGGCACATACCGTCCTTCAGCGAACGAAAATTTCAATAAATCACGGATAATCATTTCCATCGTTAGCTCTCGCGACTGTTTTACGGGTAGCCCCAACTGTTGTTGGAGTACTTCGCCGATACGCTTGAGGGAGCCCTCCTGCCCCCCTTTTGGCTGCCTTGACGGGTGCATGGCCATCCATGCAGCTACAGCCGGCGCTGTCCAAGCTTTAGCTTGTTCGATACCACTAGTTTCTGCGTCATGACTCGACTTTTGATGTTTACTCGGCGTGCTGCCAACCAACTGCTCTTCTGTAGCCGAGCCGCAGCTACTGCCGCTCTGCGCTACTGTCTCAGTTTCGTCTTTCTCATTAACTGTGTCCCCAACGTCTGCTTCTTCTCGCTTACGTTTTCGTTTCCTCTTCTTTTCAACTGCCTTAGTGGGTTGGGATACCTCCCCAAGATGGGCTCCGTTCTGACCCACAGTGGTCTGGGACGAAATCGACCTAGACTGCAGACGTTTTCTCAATTCCTTTGTCGAAAGAGATGCATCACCCTTTTGCATCCCCGCTGCCGCTTTGTGCTTCTGTCCATGGGCACTTTCTCGCTTTTCTTGAGCGACAAGAGAAGCTGCAGTGGGCGATATAGCGGGATTGCAGTTCGGGTGAACCTCCATGCGCTTTGTTTCAGGCGCATACACTACCATTTCGCGCTCTTTGAGTTCAGATATCAGTGACGTTGCTGCCTCTTGCTCTAGACTCAAGTGTGACAGTAGCACATGGGCGAGCTTAGAGCTCGCTTTGTCCTTATCATTGGACTTTGGTCGAAAACTCTGATTTTGTGAAAGCCATGCTGCGACCAAACTCAGGGCTAGCTCACTCTCCGGCACCTCTCCTTGGCCATTTTCAACCGTCTTTTGCTTCTTCTTCGGTGATTTTGGCTTTGGCATCGTTTCTCCCTGGGTGCAATACAAAAGACCCGAACAAACCACTGTATGATACTCTCTATGAAGACTGGAGCTTCCCATCCACCCGAACTTCAAGCTCTTAGAGAAGTGTCACACAGTGTCTACAGTCGTTGGGGTAGAGTGACTGCGCTGCTTTCCATGTCGAGAACTAGGACAAAGGACAGGAAATGACGCATACTGTATTGATAGTTTTATCGAAAATTGGTGGTTTAGTTTGGTACGAGTATGGTTCTTCTTGGCGTCGCCAGCAGTTGGTTTGGTTATGGCCAACCAAACTTCTCTGGGAAGATCAAATGGACAGCTACCAGTGAACCACTAGCAGTGGAATACTAACCTGAACGAGAGCATATGTGGAAATCGAATTTTGAAGAAGACAGGTACATTCAACCAGTTGCGGTGATGGCGCAACGATAAACACTAGCGCTTGACACTCAGGTCCCCGCAGCGTGACTGTCGACATCTACTGTAAAAACAATGGAGGGAGTATATGGGATCATTTTCATCCACCTAAGGATGATGCTCGTGATGGAAAGCATGGAAGGAGATGTGCATACGCAAAATGCAAGTATTGCAAGCATGGCGTGAAGCCAGCACGGACTGAAAAATATATGCCAAGGCATCTCCGTGGTTGCTCAAAATATGATGGCAGATTTGCTCGTTATAGAACAGTAATAAACTCCATTGGTGGCATTGGGGAGGAAAGCAATATATCGGAGAGACAAGTGAGAGAATCACAACAGGAGCTACGGGCTGTCAATGAACCACCCTGTCATATCGTCTGACCATTCAAAGTTGTAGAGAACTCTTCTTGGCAAAAATTTGTCGATAACTTAGTTACTGGATACAAATTGATCCATCTGGATTTAGAAGAAAGTTAAGGCAAATTACCTGGTGAGTATAAAATGAGGACTTCATTGTTGCAAAGGCTCTATGGTGAAGCTGTTCGCCGTTTTTAGCAAATCATTGCGGACAACATACCTAAAAGAGAGAAGATATTTCACTCTTGTTGTTGACGGATGGAGTACCAATCGACAGGATTCGATGATTGGGGTTTCTCTTGTTCGGCCTGATACTATTCCTGTGCGGTTGGATCTCACATGCCAGTGGTTATCGATGAATGCTTGAGGGAAGCAGAATACCTGCAGCAGGCGATAGCTCACTCAGAGCAATTGGATGTCTATGATAATTTCAACATGTCTCACCCGCAATGTCATCTGATGGTGGTGAAATACTTGTCGCACAACCTTCGGAAAATGCTCCTGCAACAGCGGGAGACTCCGCGCCAGGCGCCGAAGAGGTGGCGGCAGAATGACGAGAGGTTTGAGGATTTGTAAGCCCACAACAACCTCGTTATGTACTCCAAAAATACACGTAATCAACACACACACATACAGAAATTTCTCATGTATAATTGTCCCAATAGCCGTGTGGGACTGGGTGGGACCGGGACGCTCAAAACCCCGTCCCACGCGCCTTACACCGGGACGACTACTGCACTACTGTTACAAATTGTGTACTGTATGGCTACTACCAGTGCCTCCAAGTATGTTCCTTTCCTACTCCTATGTACAGCGCATGCACATCTTCAATTCAGTCCTTTTCTGTTCCGTACGTCAAGCAAGAGTCATGAGTCACGTCGGAATGCGTGAATGGTAGCGCCAAGGATCCCAGGATAAAGCGGAGGACGTATGATGTGAAGCTCGCCTTGAGTCACCTCAACATTGTTGGCTCGGTTCTATGCGTTTTGGTAGCACATTTGCCTGAGGTAGAGCACCTACGGGAGTAGTGGTGACATGAACGGAAGCATTGGTACGGGAAGACAGGCTTTGAGCACGAGTGGACTGCGGCAAATCTCAGGCAGTCCCGACGACCCCCTGCGCTGCATGAGATATACTGTAGTCGTTGTACCCCTAAATCGCGTCTATTAAAAATAGGAGGATGATAAGTAGTCAACGCAACCCTCTTATTGAAGGAGGTCGGCTTAATGCGAAAGCGACATGTGCTCGCTTATTGCCGGCTATTTGGGCCCTACTCTTGGTCATCGGCCAAACCACACAGGTAATACCGCTTGATGTATGCTTGGAGCTATAGACCATATGAATTTCCCTAGGCGTCTTGCAGAATGTCTCGCTTCCAATTTGGAACGACAGTTTAGGGAACAACGGAGGACCGTATTTCATCTTGTTCTATGCAACAGCTATGTATAGCGTCCTGTTCTTTGCGGCAGTTCTGGTTCTCTGTTACCAGGGGAAGATTAAGAGGACAGATATAGAGTATCCACAGCTACCGTTGATTCTCATCGGCGTGTGTGATGCTGCCAACGGTATACTGGTAGTATATGCGTCTTCACCAGCCAGGACAGCGCCATTTCTGCAGTCTATACTCGGGAATTTCACCATTCCGATGACAATTTTGTTCAGGTATCTGATACTCAAGAAGCGAGATAACTGGAAGCAACTAGCTTGCGCTGGGGCAGTATTGGGTGGGCTGTTTTTGTCCCTTGTACCGTCTATTTTTGGACTAAACAAAGGAAAAGGTAAGAGTTGACCGAATTTCCTGGTTGTGAGCGCTCCTCACTCCTCTGCTTTGCAGGTCCCGAGAAATCCGATCAAACTGGAGCTGCACGTATACTCTGGCCTCTAGCATTTATGATCGCTTTCGTTCCGGCAGCTATAATGAATGTTATCGAAGAGAAGGCCCTCAAGGATAAAATCCCGTCGAAGGAGTCGTCAAACGACCGGAGTTTGGAGATGGGGGAAGCGCTCTTGTCATCAGAGCGGGGCGTTAACTCAACTGCCATAAAGGAAGATTTAGATCGTGCCGGGTGTCAAGAGCCAGCAGAACTTAACCAAGTTTGGCTCTTAGCTTTCACCTCCTTGTATCAGTTCATTACTATAGGCCTGACGTTCTGGACGGATATCATACCAGGATTCGGGATTTCCGGTGACATACACACAGTAAGTACTGCATGAAGGTCGCTTCTGTAAACCGAGAGAAAGCATTTCCTA
>LVLI01000359.1:0-82178 GCA_001687465.1 Halocafeteria seosinensis
AACACAGTTCTAGGTGGAACTGGTATGCAGAACAAAATCTTCGTCCATGGAACACCGGGCACTGGAAAATCGACTACAATATGGACTGTAGTGTTGGAGTGGCTGCGTAGCCATCCCAGCAGCAAGATGCTGTGGGTTCATTTCTTTAAGAGGCAGCCGCCGAGGATTGTATATGGTTATGTAGGAGAAGAGGACGTACATCTTACGGTCGCTAGTTGTAGTGTTAAGAAGGTGTGGGACATGGTGCAAAGAAGCCCTGCTGAAATTGTTGTCATAGACGCCGTAAATGAGATACCTGATAGCGAAACTTCAGCATTTACGGACGCTTGCTATTTGTGTAAGGCTGGGAAAACAGAATCAGGGCATGCCGTCATATTTGTTGGTTGCGGAAAGCTGGAAATGCCGAAAGCGGAAGAGAGCCAGAACTGCACTAGGTTCGAAATGGTTTCTTGGACTTTGGAAGACTTTTGTAGCGCTTGTATCCCCCCAGGTGAGGGTGGGGCGAAATCGATCAACACTAAACTGTTTGATGATTATCAACAGAGTATCGTCATTGACTCGTTGGATCCAGGTGTGGGTGCTTTAGATACGCGAGAGGCGGTCGAGACAGCTATCGAGCAGAAATTTTACTACTCTGGTGGTTCAGCAAGGTGGTTCTTTGAGACTTCCTCCCGCGATATCGAGAGTGTTGCGAACATGTATTCTGCCCGCCTTCCAAATTTTAGCGATTTCCTTATAGGTGGAGGGCCAAAATCTCCCAACAGTGTTACACATTTGTTGGGCTCGATTCGCTTACAGCATGACTCCAAAAGCATTCGCTATGGTATCATCAGCAAGCATGTCAGCGTGTTTCTCTTCGAGGCCCATGGGGATAAACTCATTGATAGCATTCAAGCCTTGGCAAATTACATGGGAAACCCTGCGTTCGAAGGATGGATCATCGAAAGCGAGTTTATTAGGAGTAGTTTGAGGCAAGGAGAGTTGCCCTTACAGTGCTTTGATGGACAAGGAAACTTGGTCGATAATTTTGTTTCGTTTCATCGCTCAAGAAAATGCTTTTTGAAAGATTTAGCAAAATATATCGAGCAGTGGCAAAGCAGCGAGGATAGATTTCTGTGGATTCCGGCCAAGTGGAATCAGGGATCGTATGATCTGTTCGTGTTGGAATGGGTCAAAGACGCAGAAGGAAATGTTATGACTCAAAATGGCAAGTCAGTAATTAGGATCGTATTCTATCAAGTAACAAGCGCTGTAAGACATTCGTTAAAGTCTTGGCATTGGAAGATAGCCATCAAAGTGTTAGAGGAAACAACATGGTACTACGTCTGTAACAAAGAGCGCATGGAAGTTGTTTTTGTACGTCCCGCAAGTTATGAACAGCCCAAAGTTGTCGCCGAAGAGGGCCAAAGAAGCGTCGCAGTCGATGTAAAGCACGCGTGCTACCAGTCGAAGTTCGCATTTACATTGTTATAGACCCTGCCTAACCCAACCAAAATGGAAACGAAACTGACTTTCGTTCTTCCAATATATACACGAATCATCATAGCACACTGAATATATGGTATTCATCGACTTGTGCCCGGAGTCGCGCGAAAAGTTCAGCTCGTCCACTTTCCCCGGCCACTTGCTTGCATTGAGTCCCCAGGGCTCCTATGTGTGGTATGTCCAAAATGGGCAGACTATAAAATTTAGTGAAAGTAATACAGCTACCAACTGAATTACTGTTTTACATTATAAAATGATGAAACCCTGTTCTAAACCTACTGTTTGGAAGTTTGAAACCAAAGGTATTTTATATATATATATATATATTGTATATGTGGACTTCGTAGAACTAAATACTGTAATGAGCCTCTATTGATGGAAGGCTACCAAGAAAACACTACTTTAAACCGGTAAAGTGTCGCTTTTGTGATAAACAAATGAGGGAAACCAGTTATTTATATCATATGAAAATCTGTAAGAAGAGAGCATATATGAAAATGATGAGGAAGACCCACCATTAACACCGGTAAATTCTTATATAGATTTAATATATACATGTAGATTATTCAATAATGGAGACTTCAGCAGCCCAGAAGAAAGCAATGAAAAAGTATTACACCAACAACAGAGATAAAAAATTAATCAATACTCTAAGATTTATTATCACACCCTTTGGGGAGAGAATTTTAAGAGAACGGAAAACAACCAAAGATTAAGGAGAAGAGCACTTGTACAGTTGTACAATGTAGAAGTACAACAGTGACAAACAGTACGAATGTGATCTAACAAAACATGTACATTCCGTTTTTGGGAGTTCTCAAGTAATTACAGCAAAGATGGGATCGCACTCCCTCGTAACCCATGCTGATCCATAATGATCGAACTACAGGCATTACGTCTGTCGAATTGCGTAACACGAGAGTACAAACTTATTCGTTGAACATGGCTGCCCCGCCAGCAAAAAAGTAAGCGCCTCGGTTGCCCAATTCTCTGGGAAGATCCTCAGGAATTTGAGTGTTTGAATTAAGGGTATGATTACTTCCCCCTATCATTTCACGACAACCAGGGCACTCTGACTCCATAATTGCACCGCCGCAGTCGCCAATGGCAAAGAGGTACCCACAATTCCCACAGGCATGCCAGTGTCCGGCGGAGAAGTCATTTCTGTTCTGCTCCGCTAGAGCCAACATAACCGCATGCACCTCTTCACGGGTGATGCTATTTCCCCAAAGAAGGTTTTCAAGTTGCTCAACTTGCTCCTTCGCATTTTCCAATGCCTTTGGATCGTCCTTACCGGAAGTGCCAGAAACTGACCGTGCCGCCTGAGGAACGCTTTTGTTTTGCCTATCAGCCAGATCACACAAACTGCGAAGTTGCAACAGATATGAATCTAGTTGGATTTTGCGACAAGTGCCCTCTACGTTATCCTTGGTCGCGATGGATTGGCGTAGTAATTTAAGAAGATTGTCTCGTTCTTTCTTCCTTTTGGCCCCCACATATCTTGAGAGTGTCAGTCCGTGCAGAGCCGTCCCCAACAGCTTAGCATTAATATTTATACTACTGATATACTCTTCAGGCCAGGTTTGAAGGTCCTTTGGAAGCTTTTGCATACTCTGGTTCACCTTAACGGAAAGTTCATCGCACGACTTCAACCGATGTGCTGCATACCCTTCTGGCAGAGACGGCGGTACATTCTCCTCCTTCAGTTCGTCAAGTTTTCCCAAAAGCGTTTGCCTTGCCCGTTCTGCTTCTATTTCACGCTCTTTGGCCCCCGCTTTAATAACTTCTTTAACTCTGTCAACTTGTGCACTAGCTTGCTTAATGTATTCTTGGTATCGATATACACTGTGCAAAGGAGCTCTGCAGAAATTCTGCATGCACACCGGCAACTGAACATCGTGACGCTCAGTTTTTTTCGAGGATTCCAACAAATACCCATAGTGGGATTTCATATACATATCGAAGGCAGTAGCGCTGAACACATGTCCACAATCAGCAGCAACAAACAACTGATCTTCATCCTCATCCAGTTCATCTCCTAATATTTCTTGTACATGCTCTGTTCGTTTGCATTCGAAGCAAACGTCGGGGCATGTTTCACCACAAAACCCGCGACACCGATGACCACACGATAACCGTTTTTCGCATCTATATTCACAAGGACTCCTGTCGCATAGTTCATAGCAAAGCTTTGAGCATCGTTGATGAGGGCATTGCCAAGCACACTTTTCACGACAGGGAGTGCACACCTCGCTACATGGATGTTCACAGTGGCTATGCACACATCGGCGGGTGCATGTTTTGGGGCAAGGTGGACAAGCGGACGTGCACAAATGCTCGCACGTATGGTTGCATATAAGCTTCCTTCCACATTTTTGTCTACACGGTGCATGTCTGTCCGGGTGGCAAATGCCGCACTTGCCGGTGCACTGGTGTCCACACTCTAGTATTTCCCTGCACTGCTCAGTACAAACGATCGTTCTGTTGTTACGCTCACAACACTTTACTTCCTTAGAATGACCACACTTAAGCTGCATAGTAACGCGCTTCGAGCAATCTTTTGCGCTAACACATGATTGCCAACAGAAACGAGGGCAACTGTGACCACATTGCAACACCTGTCCACACCTCTCAGTGCAACGGATGCTATCGTGGTCGGTTAAGTGACACGATAATTTACAGGCATGCCCTGCAAGAACATTCATGACATGATAAGCTAGGCGTGGTAGACATATGGATGAAAACATAAACACCACTTACCACATGCAAGTCTAGCTCCGCATCGCCTATTGCAGCCCCCATTGGGAACTTTAGATAAGAAGTCTGCAGGTTGCTTGAGCAGCGATATCGACCCTTCGGCACTATGTCGTGGGCACGATACAGGCAATGCATCCCCTATATACCCTCGGTCTTCGGCTTTGGAGCATATGCTTTGCCAAAAAGCGGAGTATTCTCTCAATCTGTCGAAATTTCCTAAGACATACATATTCAGCCGGGCACGACTGAGGGCCACATTGACCCGATTGTCTTTATTGAGAAAACCAATGCCTTTCTTTTTCTCTTTACTTTCACTTCGAACGCATGATAAAATTATACAGTCTGCTTCTTCTCCCTGCGGACAAAAGGGAGCAATAATTTATGTAAAAGTAAGCGAAGATATGGGGTCAAGCATTCCTTACCTGGAAAGAATCCAGAACAGCCACTTTTACGTGCCGCAGATCACCGGCCTTCACATGGTTACCTTTGCAAACGTCGTCTCGAATCCTCTTGAGAGCCAGATGTTGGTCGACGTATGGAGTTACTATAGTCACTCTGGCCGGGACAACCCCTCGCTGAAGTACGAGGAGCGCCATGTGGATGGCCAATTGCGCCTCTTGCTCATTGCATTTGCCATTAGGAGTGATTGGTTTCGATTCATGGTATGTGTGCTTAAGAAACCACATATTTGGTAAGCCAGGCACCAGCTTCGGTCGGCCACGACAAGATTCATGGTCAACCAGTTCCCTATAATACAGACGGATTATGTCTGCAAATTCCGGGCGCATCCGGCGCTGAGTCAGTATGCACTCATGTGGATACCCACCCTCAATCAGTCTCTCAAACATGCTGACGTCGAGAAAATGGCATCGTTGCAACTCGTACGTAGCCGGAGCCGGGCGTAACTGTTTGTGATCCCCAATCAACACCATTTGGTCCGGCCGCATGGACAGCATTGCTGTAAGATCAGCTTCTAGTACCTCTGCAGCCTCCTCAACAATAATTACGCTAGGCTTCGCTAGTAACAACAAATCAGATCTTCGGGCAGCACCGTTTATTGTTGCCGCAATGACGTCGACCTTGCTCAGTACTTCGGCATCACGGTGTACCTGGTACTGTTCAAGCTCCCCTAACAAGTGTAAGAACCTCTGAGTCAGTTGGCAAAATGCAACTTTTTCTATCTCCGTAAAAAGAGAAACGAAGCCAACTGCTAAGAGATCTCTGTCATCTTCGGGCTGTCCGAGTAGCCACTCTAAGTTCGCCTTCGCTCGTTCGGGTTGAGGGCTGAGCTCCTCATACGCTAGCTGGTACAAGCGGTCCATATCCCGTTTACTCCTGCTTTGCCGAATCTTCTTGTTAAGTGCTTTCATTCGCTGCTGCTGTACCTTTTTTGTCTCCTTCGGAGAGCGGACTGTTTGCCATTCGTTAGAGTCCGTATTTGAAGCCGTTTCGTAGTTGACTGAGCTTCCAGCTTGGTGCTCGACACTTTCATAAGGACCTGAGGGAGAGGGAAACGGAAGCGTTTCTTCAGATGCTCCATACGTTTCACTGAATTCATCTTCCTCATCAGATGTGGAAGCGGCTTCTTCATCGTCTAAGTCCTCCACATCCTCAGCATCACAATGTCGCAGAGAATTTGCAAATTCTTCCCCCTTCCGTTCCACACTAGGACCAGGAACTTTTTCCACCTTCTCGTTTATGGAGAGCAATGCATACAGAAATTCCCTAGGATCTTTGTAGCAGTTCTCAGGTACACTCTTAGACAGCACTTTAATCGAAGACACGATCACAGTAAACACCGTCCGTATGAGTCCCATGTATTCATCCAGGTAAACACTGCTTCCCTCCGAATTCTCCACAATCTGCAGGTTAGTTCGCGGTAGCAGGCGGCTATAGACGCTCAAACTTTGCTCCGAAAATAACGACTTGACATCTTCTTCAAGTGTATCGAACGCAAGCTTAAAAGTTCCGAGACACAAGGCATTACCCGGAAGCAGTCTTTCGTAGTGTTTGACCAATCGGTCAGAAACTTTGTTTTTCTCTTTTATAAGAGCCCATTCGGGTCTCAGATTCTCAATTGACGGTTTGGATAGTTCAAGTTGCAAACGTTCTTTAGCATCCCTCAAGCTTAGACGCGATAGCCTTTCTTCTTTGCTTTGCGAACCAAGTCGAACGATGTTAGTGGTGCCATGGTCTAAAATCTGCGTCGTGAACTGATCGACGGCGTGATTAGTCTTTGTAATAAGAAGAATTGGCCTATCCTGCAAAAGAGTTTTCTTATTTTCCAGGAGAAATTGTACATACTGACTCCCTAAGAACGTTTTGCCCGTGCCCGGAGGTCCCTGAACTAAAGAAAGTTTCGAGTTCAGCAAGTAATGAAATGCTTTTTGCTGGGTTTCGTCCAAAGATAGGCGGCAGTTCTGTCCCGACATGCTGGGAACAGTTTCTGGTAGAGCATTTCCTATTCTCCATTGCGTCCGCCTAATAGTTTCTGCTCGGTGGCTGTCCTCCTCTCCAAGGTGCTTATTCAATATATCTGCATTCGAAAGACGCTGCTCCTCAACAGGTAAGTTTCTTCTCATTGACGCAATCCGGTCTTCCTGTGCGCTAATGGCTTGACGTTTTGTGCGTTCAGTCATGCCATATAAAGTTGCGATGTTAAGATACTTCCCTCTGCTATTCTCCAAGAAACCAGGGGGCGACGGTTGCTTCGTCGGGCGAATTAACGTCTCGGATATGTCAGGCAGCCCTTCCAGGGTTTCCTCCATATTCTTCAGTTGAGTTAGTGTGTGGCGGTAGCTTTCAAAGAAAACAGGACACTCTATCACTGAAAATTCTTCCGCTACGTTGGGGTACAACGGGAAAAACTCCCCGTTGCTCTTGTATACCTGCGCATGCAACTGGCATTCCTTAGAAAAGTCCCCAACCCACGTTACAATAGCCCAAACAATATCTTCATCGCTTTTAAATCTGGATGAATACGACAAGCACAACAAGCTTCCAGTGCGGAACGCTTTACGACTGGAGAATTGGCAGAGTCGTTTAACCAGAGGCTGCTCCCTATCCAGTTGCAAAACACACGCGAATCTTTTGAATTGTACCTTCACGTCGACAACTTGTACTCGCATGAAGACTTTGATGCGCTCTTGCTGAAACTGCTGCTCCCACCGTGAAGAATCAAACTGTTCTTGTATGCGCCGCACTCGAGTTATCGTCTCGCGAAACTGCCAGACGTAGTCTTGTCTTAAGAGACGAAAGTGTGTGTCGAGGTAATGGGCAATGGACCGGAAATTCTGACAGTTCTGTGGAACAATCGGACACTGGTCCTGTAATTCTTCGTAAGAGGGAAACAGTCGAACGCTCTTATAAAGCTGAAGTGAATACGTCGGTGGGGGCTGATTGATGGGTAGTTCTGAGCAAGTTTTCTCGTTCGTCGGCTCAGTTGGTGTTTGAGGAGCCGAGACTTCCACTTGCTTGTACATGTATCGCATGTTCAGATCCATCAGCTCGATAAAACGTACATAAACCGTAGACGGGTCAACTCGATCGGCAGGCTGGTGTGCTTTGAGACAAGCGATGGGATTCGGCATCGACAGTTGTTCAACAGTAGTACAGTCGAAGTCGTAAAGTTCCTGATAAACATTTAAGGGGTCATTACCATTACTGCTGAGTAACGATTGACTCAATTTTTCTATCTGTTGGTATTCCAGTACGCTCGCGTCCAAAGGCTTCGAGTCAAAAGCGGTGCATAGTTTCCTAGTCTGTCGGCTATACCACACCCGAGTTTCGGCTACAAGAGGCTGATGTTCCATCATTTTTCCCTTAGCAGTACATGCCATCGCCTCCAACAACTCAGCCGTATCGATACGCAGCATTAGAAATAACACAGTGAGCGCCCTATGACTTTGGGGATTTTCTTCCATGCTTTCAAGAACGAAGGACCGAAAACTTCGAATCGCATAGACGTAGCTTTCTAAGCTCCTCAAGTGCGTACGAAGGTATTGCCGCGCTCTTCTCAGATTGGGGTCACTTAGATCATTACATAAGGCACTTGCAAGTATCTTCAAGTTCTCACATCGGTTTCTGCACTCGACCCCTAAGGGGAGGATACAACGGAGTCGTTGCTCCAGTTGGTGAAGAGGGCATCCGATCATATTTCCGACTTCATTCAACAATTGATCACACGATTCGACTGGGAAGTTGCGGGAACGACCTCTATGTCCATTGTGCATCCCACCTCTGTTGGAGCCTCTTCCTCGTCCTCTACCTCGTCCTCTCTCAGGGCTCCCGCCTCCTGGCGGTGCTCTTGCCGGAGACGAGCCACTGTTGGTGGTATTCCGATGCGACGGTCCGCTCCCCCGTCCTCTCCCTCTGTTCTCTTGTTGAGAGCGAGGCGATGGTGTACTAGCATGGGGTTTTCCTCTTCCTCGAGGAGACGGCATCTTTTCGCCTCTTTCAAACGAGCAAAAACTTACTCTCTTTCTTTCGTATTCGTTCTATTTTCTTCTCTTGGTGGTCGCTCTTCTTCTAATTTCATTTCCTGTGCTTGTATGAAGCCGGAAACGACAAACCCATGGATTCTTCCGACTGTAGATGTCCCGGTGCCTAAGCTCGCCAGCAGAAATTTCGCCCTGCCCGAGCGGAAAGCCACCCGCGACCAAGGCTCGGGGAAATGTCTTGTCCCGCGCCTTCCCGACCGATGCGGAACATGTAATTGTTGGATTCCAGTACTTTGTAAAGAGTAAGTGTAAAGCAGACGATGATGCCAAAGAACGCATCAAAGGAGGTCAAGAGCTAGTGAGTGTCGTCGTTCGCTGAAGCATTTCGAGATCCCTCTGAAGTACGCTGCCGCAGAGATGGTAACTCGATCTCTCCAAGCGCGCTAGTTATTGACGGTGCAGCCCTCTCCGTCGGATGAGTAGTAGAGTCCTCGCTAGAGACGACAGTATTGCCGGTGTGTACCCAGTGAAATCCATTGTGGCACTTCTTGTGGAACCATTTGCGTCCATACTGCCCCACAACGTGTTCTGGGCTACAGCAGTGGAAAATCCTGTGTTTTCCATAAGACACTAAAAACGGTGAGGTGGAGCAGCCTGTCATTCCTTTCCACTTACAAAATTGCAACGATAAGCAGATAGCACCCTGCTCCCAGTACTCCAAACAAAATGTCAAGCCGATGTGTACACTCACCGGATATTCGATGAACATTTCCTTCACTGTCAGCCGTCAAGATTCCCCATCGAACAAAGGCAGGAGACACAATTGGACCGGGTACCTGAGCATCCCATAATTTGTAAAGCTTGTAACTCCATATGTCAAGTGAAAAGGCAATGACTTGGCCGTTACTCTGTTATAACCCAAACCAAACAAAAATGGGCCAGAAGGGAAAATAAACAGTGTGCGCTACGCAGTAAGCACCGAGACAACTTACCAGTACGATCAGGACAGTGTTGTCTTGCGGAACAAAGAGTGGTCCCCAGATCACGCGTGCATTTGGTTGCAGAGTCGCTAGCCATTCAAGTCTTGCAGAGTGCCCTGTAAGAGCGACCTTGAAATTCAGTAGGTTTCCGCCTGACGTACCAATCAGTAAATGTGAAACTGTACGTAGTACTGGAGAACTGAAGACGTCACCCGAAAGACCATATATTGCGTGGGTGGAAAATGTCGGAGGCGACGACGCATTGAACTCAGCCTGCATCCTGAAGAGACGGCTAATTCGATTGGGAAAGCCCGGTAGAACTTCATTTGCAACAGCCGAGAGAGCGGAATGGAAAGGGTTCCAGCTCATTGGGGTGCTCACAGAATCGACTAGTTGGAAATCACGAGACTCGAGAAGGTTCCAGAAAGATAAGTCAATACAAGAATGACCAAAGCCTTTTGTGGTTGAGTTTAGTACCAAGATGTTCTGCAACTCGAGGTGCAAGCGTTGCTATCCAACACGACTGATTCCCGTGCTTTTCGTACCTTATCACGATCAGCGAAAAACAACAGATCCCAATGTTCGTTGGACCCCAATGTAACTGGGATCTCAACAGCAGAGGGATGATCACATGACCATCTTTTGCTTCTGCAACCAAGGAATGAAAAGCGCAGCTCATTCGGAACGCAAGAATAGCATGTTTACGTCGCCACCTACCCGGAATTTCCATCGACAGAAACAACAAAGTATGTATCCAAGTTGGAATCAAAAACTGTTGTGAAAATGAGGCCCCGTGCGAGCTGCAGATCAGTCATTATACTGCCACCAAGGTTCGAATTCCACAGTACTGCACCGGTGTCAGCATCCAAGGCTATAATACTTCCGTTGGATAGCCTGCCGCAAGAAGAGAATGAACAAGCTTATTTAACAACTTTTTTTCCTTCATTGGCGATTAGAATTTTGCTTACGCCGTATAGAATCTCTTTTGCTCATCATCCACTGCTGGGTTGTGGACCGGTCGAACAGCAAGATCGGTCGTCCATCGATGTTTGCCTCCATCGCAAGCTGATGCCGAAATGGACACAGCACGTCTATCATCAGTCGTGTAGTAAGCCTGTAACAACAAGAGAAAACATCTGAAGGATCAATTGCATATGACTCTTCGAAACTCCACCTACTGCATCCAAACGGGGTGCTCCTACGATTCCCCCAATGATTCTCGATTCGCCAGCATTTTCGTCCTTGTATGTCCAAACGACTCCTCCTTGTCGAACCGAGTTCTCATAGGGAATGTCGTGTTCTGATAGAAAAACTTGATTCCTACTTCCATGACATCCTGTTTGAGTCCACGCATTACATGCTGCTCCGTAGTTTATCAACGCAATAAAATTATTGAGATCCACCTGACTGCGTTCACTATCCTCATCGCCTTCGGCTTGCTCCGAACGAACTTGGGACACTGAGAACGCTGTCAACGAGCTTAATACAAGCAAGACAGCTAGAGGAGTTCGCCTCGAAGACGCCGACATCGGGTGCCAACTTCAACGAACCTCCGGTATACACTATACATGAGCCAATCTCTCCACTCCAAAGCATAGGATTACTCTTTTATACCAAGATATAGGCATACAAACAACTCGATGACTTGTAAATGCGGTTCACGGAGAGGCGTATACGGCTCCCAGAAAACCTCAACCTTTGTTTGTTCTGTTTCTGAGCTCTTCCTCCATTGCCATCCAACACCCCCGAGATAGAGAAAGCCATTGCATAGGATAGTGTGTGATATACCTTTGGACGAACCGCAGTATTGGTATCTCTCGGAAAAACTAGCGAGAAAGGGGAGATTTCAGTCTCTTTTGGGCTTTGTGAGTCTGAGAGTCGTGTCAGTTCGACCTCTGTATACACTACATACGTCTTGTTCTCCTCATCTAGCACCATGGCGGCCTCTTCACGGAAGAGGAGGATCGACCTCGGTGGAGGAGGGAGCGACGCGAACGGCAGCCTGAGCGCAGCGAATGCTGCGCCACCCAATAAAGCGCAGCAATTAGTGGATGAGCAAGGAAGACCTTTGGTGAATCCATTGACGGGTAGGCCTTTTTCGAGGCAGTATTATGACATTAGAAAAGCCAGGGTAGGTCTACCGGTGTGGAAATACCTCGATGACCTGGAAGAGAAAATGCAAAACAATCAAGTGATCGTGGTGGAGGGAGAAACGGGGTCTGGAAAGACAACGCAAATCCCCCAATTCTTAGTACATTCGGCCATTGGCCGGTCCAATGCCGCGGAAGGAAGGATGATATGTTGTACACAGCCTAGACGAGTTGCTGCTATGAGTATTGCCTCTCGTGTAGCGGATGAAATGGATGTGAACTTGGGGGAGCACGTTGGGTACACCATTCGTTTCGAGGATAAGACATCTCCTCAAACAAAACTCAAGTAAGTCGCCATTAAGCTCTCCATTTTTGATGCATAAACAATGGTTGAATGTCGATGTGTCTGTGTTGTCAGGTATATGACGGACGGTATGCTCCTACGAGAGGCCATGTCGGACCCGAGTTTAGATAGATATTCTGTCGTCATCATTGATGAGGCCCACGAGAGAACCCTCTCTACAGACGTACTTTTGGGTCTCTTAAAGGAAGTGCTGGATGCCCGAAAAGATTTAAAGGTAGTTGTCATGAGTGCCACCCTGGATGCCAAGAAGTTTCAAGACTACTTTGGTAGCGCGCCTTTAATGGTATGTCTATTATGCTTATTCTTATGCGCCCACTCGAACGATATTACCACTGTGTCCCGGTATACTCTCCGTCTTGCAGAAAGTGCCAGGAAGGACGTACCCTGTTGAGATCTTCTACACACCAGAACCTGAGCCTGACTACTTAGAAGCAGCTATTCGCACTGTGTTACAGATACATCAAGTTGAGCCTCCCGGTGACGTATTAGTCTTTCTTACGGGAGAACAGGAAATCGAAGACGCTTGTCAAAGGTTGAGAAGCGAAGCTGAATCGTTTTCACCAGATCTAGGAGAGTTGGATGCTAGACCGCTGTACTCGTCCCTTCCGCCTCACCAACAGCAACGAATCTTTCAACCTGCTCCAGGTCCAAAGGTTCCAAATGGGAACCCTGGACGGAAGGTGGTTGTCTCCACAAATATTGCTGAAACATCGTTGACTATTGATGGCATCGTCTACGTGGTAGACCCGGGATTCGCAAAGCAAAAGGTGTACAATCCTCGTATTCGGGTAGAATCCTTGCTAGTTTCGCCTATTTCAAAAGCAAGTGCCGATCAGAGAGCAGGTCGAGCGGGTCGTACGAGGCCCGGGAAATGCTTTCGATTATACACAGAAAAGTCCTATCATAAGGAGCTCCAGCCACAAACTTACCCGGAAATTTTACGTTCCAATCTAAGCAGTGTTGTTCTCACTCTCAAGAAATTAGGGATTGATGATCTGGTCCATTTTGACTTTATGGATCCTCCTGCACCCGAGACCTTGATGCGAGCGTTGGAGCTTCTGAATTATTTGGGTGCCTTGGATGATGAAGGAGAGATGACTGAAATCGGAAGAATGATGTCTGAATTCCCTCTTGAACCGCAGCTGGCAAAGATGCTTATAGCCAGTGCTGACTATAACTGCGGAAATGAAATGTTGACAATTGCAGCTATGCTCTCTGTCCAACAGTGCTTTCAGCGACCAAAAGAGCAGCAAAAAGCCGCTGATGAGGCAAAGAGTAATTTTGCACACGGAGACGGTGATCATCTGTGTCTGCTGAATGTTTATCATGCCTACGAAGAAGCCGCGGAGAAAGGAGACACAAAGAAGTGGTGCTGGGAAAACTTTGTTGACCACCGTACCATGAGCCAGGCGCAGAACGTGCGAAAACAGTTAGAAAGAATAATGACCCGGTTAAAAATTCCTTTGACGGGTACATCATTCGGAAGTAGGGAATATTACAATAACATTAGGAAGGCGATTACTGCAGGATTTTTCATGCAAGTTGCTCATTTGGAACGAACAGGACACTATTTAACAGTTAAGGATAATCAGGTCGTGTCAACCCACCCCAGCACAGTATTGACGTATAAGCCTGAATGGGTACTCTACCACGAGTTTGTTTTGACCTCGAAAAACTTTATCCGAACATGTCTGGCGATCGAGGGAGACTGGCTGATCGACATTGCGCCCCATTACTACGAACTGGACAACTTTCCGAAGTGCGAAGCCAAACGGGCCCTGGAACGATTATACATGAAGAAAGCCGAAGCTCTTTCCAAACARAAGCGTTGAAATTGAATCAMTGCCTCACACTCCATGAATACAAACCAGTTTCAAAAGTTAGAATAGTTGTGTACTGTACCACAACTGGTCTCATTATGACTCTCAATGAGTCTCTCATTTGTGGCACTTCCATTTGCGACCCCCACACACATTGCGACTTCAGATGGCCAGCGCAAAGAATGGCGTTCCGCTGGATACTCTCCACCCCGGTTAGATAAGATTGTAGCAGAGTTGATAGTTGGATAGATCTATTCAAATACCAGTAGTTTACCAAAACCCGCACGCTGTGGGGGCTGGAAATAGAGCAATAGAACTCATTGGAAAAATAGCGCGGGGTCAGGGACAACGAATATGTCGGCCGAACCCGTAATGTAATTACCCAAGCGCCCCGAATCAACCCATCCGCGCGAAATGATCTCCCGCTCAACACTCCATCGAAGGCAACAAACGAGACCGCAATCGGCCAAACCGGCCGATACGAAAAGGGACCGCCGACATCCTGACCGACCGCAGTCTGCCCAAACGACGGGGGCTCACAACGGCTTCCGCGGTGGCCGTCGTCGGTCCAGTGTGTCCAGTAGATTGAGTGGCCAGAAGGATGGAGTGCCCACCATATTTGAAGAAAAGAATGGATTCCGAAAATATTGCCAGGAGTCGATGAAAAATAGGCGATTGGAAAATGCGAGGAAGGAATTGGTCAAATCGCCAGCGGCGAAACGAGTTCTCCAGGGTGTTCTCAAGGGTTACAATACTGAGAGACCACAAACTAGTGAACAACCTCGCAGGTATTTTCACCTTTTCCAAACGCAAGAGCCGTCGGAAAATCACGAGGAAGAGGAAAATGATAAGCCAGAACAGCAATCGCCACGGGCATCGACTGAGTATTCATCGAAAGTGCAGCTTATCGATGATTCGTCCAACGGGTGGTATGTTGATTCCGATGAGGACAACTTTTTCTGCTCGGAAGATGAAATTGAAGAGGAAGACCATAAACAGCGCGACAAACAGGATCATGTTCACTCGGTTAAAACCAACGAAAATGTACCAACTGTGGCGAGTACGAATCCAACCGAAGAAGTGGCCTATGCAGTTCTGGACCGATACCATCAGTGGAAACAAGCCACGCATACAAATACTCTCAATGAACTCCTCCCGGAGCAGACCGAATCCAAACCAATCTTCGATGAAGACTCGTATGGATTCAGGGAGCTCTGCAACACTCTAGAAAGGAAGCCGAAAACAAAGGGACAGTTTAACACAGTGCTCGAACGAACGGAAGCCCACTGCAGGAGGTCAGGAATGAAAATCGCTCACAAACGAACCCATCGTGTCGGGACCGGTAATGGCCGAGGCGGTTACCGCTACGGACAATCAGGGGGCAACACCCGAGAGCTCTTGGCGTCGATGTACCCTGGGAACTTTGATGAAGAGAGCAAGACGGAATGGCTAATTGCTGCAGAGATGCAGGACGAGGGAAAAAACAAAGGAAAAGGTGCCCATGAAAGGACGGATTCTTTCGCCGACAAGACAGTCCGACAAATGTCACGTGTACCCACAAAGGATTGGAGGTTCTATCGAACTTATGGTGGAGCGGAATGGAGAGATATGAACCACGTACCTCCCCAGAAGGTTGGCTACGTTATCCCGAGCATGATTATAGAAGGGGAATTAAACGCTATGGATCATGTTAGACAACGATTCACAGACGAACAAGAAGCAGAGACGCGCAAGAAAGAAAAAATCGATAAACGTCATACTGAGCAGCGGAATACCATGCTGAAACGGATAGAAGAAAACCGTAAGTGGGACGCCGAGATTCTAACAAAGAGGCCGGAGAGTAAAGAAATTGATGAGAGTGAGCTAGAAGATGAGGACGCTTGGTGGAATGAGTACCACGAACGTGTTCAACAAGCAGCAACCTCCCCAGTAGCCCGTCAAGACTTTAGGATGTTGGAGTTACCCTCGCCACAAGCAGTTCCTGTCTCTCTGAAGAAATACGTGACAGAAAAACGGGAGGCAGCCCGCCCAACGTCAGCCTTCAACTTTAGCAAAAAAGATGAAACACAATCAAGCAGTACTAGACCTATCAGCGCGCATACCCGCATGCAAGCAGACCACAATTTTGACGAAGTGAAGACACCTCCGTACTCGCCCTATGTTGTTGAGCCTAAACAGGCGCAGCAGTTTTATGCCGAATCTCTGCAACGTCCTCGCTTTATGAAACCCTTATCGAAAGACGTCCGCCAGAGAACTCTTGTGAGGGGTCGCTCTGGTCGCATACCGGAGAAATTCGCCTGGGCCACGTCCGTACCAGAAGGCTTTAACCTTCTAATGTCCGACGACGTCGCATTTCCCAAATTGATGAAGAGGACGGAAGAGGTTTTGAATAAGAAGCAACAAAAGAAGGAGACGACGACGAAGAACTAGCAAGCACAGCATCATTTCAGTAGTCCACCGGTTAGTCCTCGTTTGTAATGCTTTCTGCTAATGTCGTTCGCATCTCAGGTCAGGTGCTCAGCACACCACACACGGGCTGAACCCTGGAACGCTGCGGACACTAGAAATGCGACGGGGTGACTTCGTGGCCGCGCATACATTACAAGCCATGTTACTCCGGTGTGCGCATTGTGGAAGACTACCTACCGGCATAAGAGCGAATCGTAAGAGCTGCTTAAGGGCTACTCACTGACTACTGGTTGGTTCACTCGAGGAAGTTCCATCCAGTCCTACACCATGTAGAGTGTGCATGAGTAGTGCAGACGAGTAGGCTACAGGCTACGCGTGCGTATTAGTATTGTTCCCACCGGAAGACGGCTACGCTGCGTCGGGTAAGCGGTGAATCCTACTAATTGCTGAATACACACCACATAATAGTGATCATCTACCGTATGACGTTCTGCGTATGTAGTTTTCGTAGTATGCCCGGTTTCTCGGAGAAACGGACAGTTACTGTTTCTTTGGAGAAAGATACCGACAGGAATGTGTTTGTGTGAAGAGCACGATTAAGGATGTACAGCGAGACCAGACACACGGATGGCAAGATTGGATCCGGTAACTGTTGTTGATGGAGAGAAAGAGAAATAAAAGCACATATGTGACCGTACGTACCCCGTGTCGTCAATAGCAGTACAACCCATACATATACAAGTAGATTCCACCAGCGTATGCCGAAGTTTCTCGGAGTAATGGACAGTGTACTTTTTTTCGGATGACAGGAACGCGTACAGGACCGTGTTTGTGTGAAGGACATGATTAAGGCCGATGCTTTCTCATGCGACGACTTCAAGAACACATACTGTACACTGCACTTAGGATCAGAGCAGGCTGCAGGAACAGCGGGCCCGTCGCTGCTTAACACGGGCGCATACCGCTCCTCGTTAAGAGGATGCGGTCAACTTCCCGGCCGGTGGGCTATCTGTCACATTTGTGTGTGTATCAGAGCATGCCGTCGGGGTGCGAAACGTGTTCACATCCTGCCACAAACGCCCTTTGTATTTTGAGACAAGTATGTTACCACCATAATGACGAGAGGAAACAGTGATACCAGTGGTATCATACCACTGGTACTGAACTGTACATTGTACTACTGAGTACACCCGCCAGGCAAGTTGAAGTTACCCATTTAGTGACTATTAGTGTGGTTGAATGAAGGTGTTTCGTTTATGCGTGGCCTTTTCTTGTACTCTGGGCCTACCTTGTTGAGTGGTGGTTGAAAATTGCTGTGGGACCCAAGAGAATATGGCGAATAAACGCCGACGAACAGAGGATTACGCCTCCTCCAACGCAGGTGGAGAAGCTTCAGCTGCTTCTCATACAAATGGTGGACACACTGGGGATCAAAATGGAGCTTCAGCAGCTGCCCCAGCACCTGATGGAGGGTCATCGGCAAATGGAGGAGGTACTGCGTATCAATTTATGCCCGAATACAACCCGAGTAGCTCGGTGCCTGATCTCCCCGATAAAGCCAAGATGGAGGAGTTAAAGGAGCAGAGGAAGAAACATGTGCAAGAAACCCAAAGTCGTGAGGAGGAAAAGAAGCGAGAAAAGTATAAGATGTTTGATGAGGAGCACGACAAATTCGAAGCGGCTGAATTATTCGAACGAGGAGGAGGAGGCAACAGCGCTGCTGCTGCAGCCTCGGGAGCATCGCGTACGGGGAACGTGCATGAACAGACCGTAATGACGGAAGAGGAATTACAGGAAGAATCAGATGACGATGTGGATGAAGATGGTGCAGATATCAGTGATCTCCCGAAAGCGGAGCGTGAAAAATGGAAAGCGAAGAGTGGAACTCCTCAAGAGGATGCAGACGACAGTGAAGAGGAAGAAGAGCAAAAGAAACAGAAGAAGAAAGTTCCAAAACTTCAGCATGTACAAGGAGAAAGGGATGATTACGATTATGTAAGTTATTGTGTCTCTTATGCATGCTTCAGTGATAGCCTCTACTCGCATACATTGCTTGCGTCCGCAGAGGGTCGAAGATGGTACGGTGTTTGAACCGTTCAATCTGAAGGAAGAAAGAAAGACGGGCTATTTTGATGAAACTGGAAACTATGTGAGACTACAAGAGAAGGATAATACTGCATCGGATCCGTGGCTTCAGGAGATAGATGAAGCTGAACGCACGGGTAAACTGGCGTTGCCTCCTGTTGACCTATCCAAGAATCAACAGGAAGACGCCGAACAGGAAGCTGCAGCTCCTGATTTTGTAACGTTATTAAGTACTTGCGTAAATGTGTTAAAGGATGGTGAGAGTGTTTCGGAGGGTATGCGACGATTGCGAATAGAATCCACCAGCAAGGGGAGTAATTTCGATAACCTGGTTGAGTCTGCCGACGAATTGGTGGGGCTAGGACACATGGAGGTATATAACTATACAAAAGAACATTTACAACAACAGCTACAGAATGCTCGTGTGGCCTCAGGAGTGACGGGAACCTTAGCCTCGGAGACAAGTGCGGAGAATAGAGAGCAGCGTTCGGAAGCCCAGCAACAATCGAATTTCGATGAGGATTCTATATTATGGGAATACAAATGGACCAAAGATAGTGATGAGACATTTGGTCCATTCCCCTCAATGCAGATGTATGAATGGGCAAAACAAGGGATGTTCAACTTCGATGGCTACAACACGGGTTTTGAAGTGTGGGCGCGTAGAGTACCCAATCCCAAGGCAAAGAAATCGCAGAGCACTGGTGAATCGCTATTATCAGATTTGGACGATGATGAAGATACAGGTAGCGTCGGACAAGCCCCTATGCCCTCTACTGACCAAGCAAATACGATCAAAAGCGACTGGGTGCGAGCGAAAGATGTTGACTTCCGGCAGTACGCAGCAATGGAGTGAAGTAACGGGATGTCATAAGCAATACAAATCCGCTGACATGTGTATCCCAATTTGGAACTGGATATGAAATCGTAACTATTTTGCAGAAAGATAGCTTCGCGGATGAAGTTGTCAAGCTCAGGTATGTGTGTTCTGACGTTGGCCTTCTCATCCCAGCTAGCTACCGACGACAAGAACATCTGTGTCGTGAGAATTGGACGGTCACTGAGGTCCACTACTAGTCGCCTCTATAATCTTTTCGGCTTGCATCGGATCGCGTACCAACAAACAAAAAATCACCACTTCCCCACATAGCGTCAATCTATTGCTGTTGCGCCTTCTTGCTCAAAAGGTGCTTGACGGAATCCTCGTTATCTCTGAAGCAGTTCCTAAGGGTTTTCATTTTTTCTCTGCACTGATCCAACGAATATTGCTGCAACGCATATATGTCAACAGTTTGTTGTAAATTTCCAACACAAGAAGGCAAGTACCACCAATTTAATTCAAGGGCCAAAGTATTACGGAGGTTCTCATGGGGGTCCCAGTCAGTATCGCTGGCCCCCAGAACACCCCTTTAGGGCGCTCCTGACCTTTTTTGCCATTTCCCAAGGGGGAGGCGCGCCTCTCCCAGAACACCTCAGTGTACTCATTGCACAATAGCGAGCCCGTGAAGCTCTGTCGGGACATCCACTTACAGGATCATTTGGATTTCTATGTTCTCTTATGCAAGCATTAACTTCCTTGAATGCATTCCGGCATGGCCCCATGACCTCTTTAGCAGGGATGTTCCCTTGGTTGTCAGACATTTTTATGCTCTTTATTTTAAGTAATACGGACTAGCTACGGACCAATCGAACGATCTCTTTCGGCCTTCCAAATAGTGGTACAATTCATCATCCACGTACAATTGATCAATGATGATCATACAGGTGGTAACAGGGCGATCCGGGCCGTCGGCCCGGGCCGGCCGGGCTATGAGAAGAATCCGGGCAATCTTTCGTACACATACAGACTCCACGTCCTGAGGTTATTGATTGTGGAAAGTGCGTGTCAAGACTAAAGGGAAAACAAGGATACGGCATAGGATACCATTTCGTTTATTGATCGGTTTGTTGGGTTCCTGCCACAGCGTTCGCCGGCCGGTTCAGTACTTGCAGTCGAGTTGAGTACTCCATGAGAACTTACCGCACATCCCGAAGTGTATCGGATGACGCCTTTCTTGACCGAAGTTCTTCGTAGTGGCAACGAAGGAATTCAAGCGACCAAGAATTCAGGATCCATCCATAAAACCGCTAGAGCCACCATGAGAACCGCATTTAAGTTTGTGTGAATTGGGGTCTTAGGCGGGAAACCGTCGGAGCGGCGATGCCTCCATTTCCCATCTGACAATCCTCCTCTAAAGTAAAACGAATCCAAATAGGAGTGTGTTCCGTCCAATGCACTTCCTCGACATGCCAGATCTCATTGGAAGCTATTGCATGTCACCCGCCAAAATCATGAAATACTGGGGCCCCTAGTTGGAAGATTCAGGCGACTGCCTTGGTTGAATATTCAAGCGATCCCTCAGTTGGAACTCAACTTGGAAGATTCAGGCGACCGATTAATTGAACATTGAAGCGACTCCTCAGTTGGATAGCCAAGCGACCGCCCAAAGTGCCTATTCCATGTGCCTTTGAACGACCGGATAATTTGACTCTTTAGTCACCGGTATCTTCCGAGATCTACCCAAACAAACAGGACGACGCCCGGAACCTTCCAATACAACAGGCTCTACCGCTATATAACCTTATCTTTTAACTTTATAGTAGTCACGGAAGGGAGGGAGGGAAGGCAATTTAAAAGTTATTGAAGGAGCCTAAGAAGACTGGGGCGCTCCATTCTGCTGGTCAGTGTGTATCCAAGACTCGGCGCATACAAGAGGGGCACACACCATTGTTAATTTGTTTATTTCCTGTCACACCATACAGTACTCGTGAGAACTCACGTATCCTGTGGATAGTGGACGATGTCTTGACCGAAGTTCCGCATGGCGGCAACCAACGATTTCAAGCGATGCGGCAATTCGGGATCCAACCATAAAACCGCTAGAGTCACCATGAGAACCGCATTGAAAATTGTTTGAACTACCAGATAGGAAACGGAGACATCTCTGCTGCGCTGCTTTACGAACTCAGACCCTTTATAGTAAACCAAGCCCAAATGGGAAGGGGTGCTGGCCAATTCGGTCCACTGCAATTCCCCTGAAGCATCCTTATACTGCAGTAGCACAGGCCAGCTCGAATTGGAAACTATTGGAACACCGAGTGGAACGTTGCCCCAGCAGCTATCTTTGAGGTCTTCATAACTGTACTTATCGTACAAGCAGAGAGTATCTACTTCCCCATCACTCCGTTTCCGTACGAGCTCTCTTGTCTGTTCTTGCCCACAACAAAATTTTCCGGAACGTCCCAGGACGGGAAACGCGCCACCTATAGGGAAATCATTATCTTCTTCGAGCACCTCGACGTCTGCTTCTTTTTCGTAGATCTGTCTGTCTGCTTCACCCATGTCTCTTATGGTAAAGCGGACCAAGGAGCTGGTAGAATGCAACGTGTCTTGTTTCTTCCCTAGGATGTTCGTCCGACCGACGTTGAGACCGTAGTCAGATACTCCTCGACGATCTTTGGAGGCATCAATCCATGAGTCGAATTCCGACTCCAATGGTTCCCACTCAAAATGAGCATTTAGGAGATCCACTGAGCCGTCCGTATAAGCAAACAATCTCTCAACGGCCTCTGTGTGAACAACTGCGACATCTTTGATTTCTTTGTCATGCTTCGCAACAACATGCCAGGAATTTTGGTTCCACCGCGCAATGCATTTCGCTCCCTGCCGACAGTGCGCAGAAGCAAATCGACCGAGAGCGAAAACCTGCCCTTGGAATTCAAATAACTGTTTTATGTTGCCCAAGCTGTATTTCGACATCGCATGCCATTGAGGCAAACCATGATCGTCATATTTCAAGAATGCGGCTCCTGCCGCCATCCAAGTGTGGGCGCCGTAGGCATCAGTCAGCTTGGTGAAAGAGCCACAAGCGTGCAGTGTTCCATCGACGTCTATTAGTCCAGTAACCGAGCTGGGAGTTCCGTCCTCATTGTAGGAAAAGAATTCAGTCGGTTTGTGGTCGGTGACATCGTCAAAAATAGATATCTTTCCCATATTTTCATTTTCAAAGTCTACGCCTGATATTGCGAGTCGACCGCGTGTATCCTCTAGCATCGACAAAATACCCCCAGCCGTGTACTGTCCAGCATAATGGGGTATCCACTCTGCAGCTTCCTTATCCCATACGTAAACATCACTTGTAGTAAACTCCGAAGACGGATTTGGTTTCTTCGAGTCGGACAGGGAGAAAACGGTAGCGACAACGGCACCCTTCCACGAAGCCATGTGTCTGATCCGACCCTTACTATCGATGCCGGCGCTTACTTCTTTCCAACCATTCGTCGCATCCCACCTATGTATTCCCCGTCCTCCAGCATAAATGTAGTTGCCAGATAGACAGAGAGAATAGACCGCAACGTTTAAAGAGCCTAAGTTGATCCAACTACCGTTCATCCAAGACAATACACCACCATCCTCTGTAGTATCAGTGACAAGCAGCTGACCGTCTCTAGTGGCATACAAGTCTCCAAGAGAAAGAGCTAAGTTAGAGTCTCCATCCTGAATGAATGCGGTACCAAACTCAGTTCCCCGGAGAGATGAAGGGCTTCCTTGTCGCGTCACCTGTAGACGAGACGCCGGTTCGTTCAAATTGATAGCAAATCCACTGGTTAGATGCGGGCATATTGGTACACTTGAGCCTTTTGTACCAGTAGCAGCTACCAGCTGTTGTCCACAAACCATGTGATCCTCTTCTACTTCTGCAAAAACAGTTCCTCTTTCGCCAGCGTTCAACCAGAGCGGTGGACGATTCAGAGGTCGCTGTAAAGAGCTGACAGTTACCGTTGTTGTCATCCATGGTAGCGCAGTCAAAACAGGAAGGAGGATAAACAGGCTCATGGAGAGCACTCGTAGGTTTGATTTTGGCTGCCAATCCCTGTCACTCGTGTGAGGGCCGGTCTGCTTCTCCTTGTCGTCTTGGCCTTTGGCCGCCTCTTCCGGTTGCGCCGGTGGGTTATCTACGGTTTTTGCTTGATGCTCTACTGCCTTATTCGTGAGTCTTTCTCTTACTTCATTAACGTCATCCTTGACGGATTCCACACTCTGCGAAATCTTCTCAAAGTTTTCTTCGAGGTTGTCGCAGCGCCGTAATGCGTCGGTTCCCGCATCCAACGTCGTAATAGGGAGAACTTCAGTAGATCTCGCATAATCAGACGAGCCCTGTAGGGATATAGTGACGCGAACCTTGTACTCAGTCGATGCTGTAAGGTCCGTGAACGTCCACTCTGCTAGACGACGAAAGTGTGCGGTCAGTATCAAGACTTTGGTTTGCCAAAACACGAGCGTACTTACTCGCGTTGTTTGTATTCTTTTCTTCAGCGACAGTGCCGGTTCCAAAGAATCCATAAGGAGGCTTCATGAGCATGAATTTGTAGACGACTTCCGGATGATCCACACGGTCGCATTCCACCGTAATTGTAGTCATTGTACAACTTTTCTCGCGAATGGTGGGGACGGGCAGCTCGTCCTCATTCACCACAAGCTCATCGTGTCCCCCTTCAGCACCGTTATTCTGGTCCTCCTGTGGTTAGACAGGTTGTATTGTGCAGAGGCCGATTTCTTCGCATCCTTGAACTTACTTGGGGGTGGTGTTCCGTATTGTCTTCCATTGTTAGCGTATGATGATTACCATGTGCAATATCTCACTGTACCAGGTACCTCTTTATTTGGATTGTTTCTTGGTGCGCGTTTTATCACAGAGTAATTTTCATCAATCCTTCTCTTATACAATGCTTTACAGCTCTCGGAGCCCGAAGCCCTTGGAGCTTGAGAAAACTCTTCAGATCTGCGAGGCACCACTTCAACTTCGACCGAGGGTACTGTACTGTTGTTGCACGTACGCTTAGTGATCAGTTGGGCGAACGGTGTTGCTTTATTCTGGCTGACACAACTATCCTAACGTCTATAGTTATTCACAAGCTCTTTCATATACTCTTCAGTACAATTCAGTTCCACATCTAGCTGCTCTAAAGAACTCATCAGCCCCTTCGCTTCGTTTAACTCCTGAGTAAAATGTGCCTCGTAATCCCGTTGAGCACCCTCTTTTTTCTTGAACGAAACCACATTATCTTCCGGTTGATTTCCCTCGGCCCATATGCTGGCATCCAGCTCCTTGCGATGTATCATGTCAGCTATTATAGATTGCGCTTGTTCGGCATTCTTACATGCCGTCATTCTGGACACATTGCCCACTGTCACTGTAACGTAAGTCTTCGTCAATTGTCGAATCTGACGGCGAACAGCTTCTTCTTCTATTTCTTTGCACAAGAACAGCGTCTGGTCATTGATAAGGGAAGTCTGGTTATTCTTTATGGCGCTTGACAACTTTGGAATATCCAGCGCTAACGCAGCGGTAACTATCTCGCTGTAGGGTGTTAATTGTTCACTATAAAGGCTCCACGGACCAAGTTCATCCTTTCCATCAATTATCAAAGCACAAAGCCTAGCTTTCCTTGAACAACGGGACACTATAGCGGATGTCTCTCTGTTTGTGCCTCCAGCAATATCTGCACACTGTGCACAGACAAGTACCAAACCTGTTTTGTGAGATGGCACGAAGACACGGTTGTGACACATACTAGATTATAGAATTGTCTGGCACATTTCCACATTCTACCCCTTTCAGCGACATCGCCAGCGTACTTGAGGTATAGTAGCACCTCGTTGTCATTCATTCCGAGCGACTTCGGAAGGACGTCATGACACATTCTGAAGACAAAATTTTTCAGTACAGTGAGGACATCACTTTAAAATATGTACAAGAGTAAGGATACTCACCGGCGAGCCATTTCGTAGCCGTGCTGTGGAGATTCAAGTTGCGCAGCCACTCGCAAGTATGCGGTGTGGACCGGTGTGAGTACACGTCCTGCTTCTATGGCAGCAGGGCAGCTGCGCGAAACAGTGGTTACTACCTGCCCCAACAATGTAGAGAGGGGAGCTTCCACTTCTCGGGCGTTCCCAGTAAAGCAAGCCAATAAACTTAGAGCGTGTGCTATGCTTCCAACTGCACGACTCATCGAGGAGACATCATTCGTGGTGAAGCGTACGCGGAGAGAAACAATGGCTTACTTTCAAAAATGCACGAGTCAAAGAAAGGATAATTAGTCTCGTCATTGACATCTATTCCGTTTACAGTTTGCAGCACATCAAAGCAAATGTTTAAGAGCGTAGTTAGGCCCTTCTTAGAAGTTTGATCCGCGGGTTTCGCTGCCAGTTCTTGCTCATGCAGCTTCCCAATCAGCTGACATTGTGATAAAGCAGATCTGCGGTAGCGATGTGAATTCACATAACAAAATGCTTTCGTTCTTGGTGCACCCAGATCCAACAACTTACGCAATAAACATCGATAGCTCCAGGTCCTGCTGGCGATCGAGATTGTTGTAAGCCTCGACACCGTCCGAAAAAAGCACCTCACTATCGACGCCTGAGAGCTCCTCTACGGCTTCCCTTGTAGACTGGCGTTGATTGGTCGAAGCTTGTGATGCAGTCGATGCAGCCCCGTCGGAAGTCGAAGTCGTCGAAGACGACGTCATTTGTTGCTTGGCATTCAGATGCTGCGCAAACGCATCCTGCACACTATTCATCCCCGGTGATTCTCGCGGAAACGCCGTATGAAGCCGCCGAAAGAGTTCATCGGGTGGAGCGCCTTCCTGGAGCTTCCATTTACGGAAAGTTTCCACCAAAGTGTCCATATCTTGCAAGTTTATGCACGTCAAGCCCTTCGTCTCCCGCCCAAAAACGTGACTTTTCGCTTTCGCTGCTGATCGTTGTGGCACTATTTGGTACTCACAACATTACAAACTGTGTGTTTAGTATGTAAGTAAAGGTGCATTGCATTGACCACTACTCAGAAACTTCATGTCATGGGTATCCAGGACCCGACTTTCTTTTCTTTCACTTTCGGATGGAATTGATTGTCCGTCATGCGTAGTCAGAGTAGTTGGATTGGATGGATGACGTCAACTGCATGATGGCTATGGAGGAGGAGGAGGAGAGGGCTGTGCTCCATCCGGCCCAATCCTGGTGTCAGGAGCATTTTGGGTTTACAATTGCCTCATTGTCCTCATCTTCAACGAGGGAATTCCGACATCGCGGATGTTTTGCGGACCGTACGTTCGAAGCAGGCGACGTAAGTGAGCTCATTTCGCTCGCGGTCTTGTTCCAGAAGTTGTGTAATTTGCTTCCCACAGGTGGTCCTGGGATGTCGCCCGGCTGCATTCGTCATTCGTCCACGATATTGGAGTGAACGGTGTGCATGGTGTTTCCGTACAGTAGCACCTACAACATACGCGGAAGGGACGGAATCTTCCCATGCAAGCTCGTTAAAGCGGTGTGGAGGATGCCAGAGTGTACACTACTGTTCCAAGGAATGCCAGCAGTGGGACTGGAAAGCGGGCCACCGTTGTGAGTGTAAGAAACTCTTTCCCCAGCTGAGACATAACATGGATGCGCTGTGCGATGGTGAGTCGACGAAAACCGAGAACTCGTGATGCTTAAGGGATCTTGTATGTAAAGTGTCATTTTGTGGTTTGCAGCAAGCCTCCTGCACCGGGCATATTGTAAAAAATGTTCCACATTCTGGTTTGCTCAGAATAGCCGTGGACCGGAGCTGCCCTACACTACAACGGAGAATGTCGCGGTCTACCAGCATACTTTTAAAGATGTTAGCCAAATGGAGAGTGACCTGGAGACGACGTCCAAAATCAACAAAGACTTGGCAATGTCGCAACAACAACTGGCAAATTTCGTCTCCTCCTTGATAAATGCTGCTGGCTCTGAACTAGCCCAAACACTGAACGCTTTTTCCAGGAATAATTTTGCAATATGGGATCTTCAAATGAATTCATATGGAGCAGGTTGCTATCCTGTAGCGTCTCTGTTCAATCATTCATGTAGACCGAACTGCATTGCAGTATTCAACACCCCGGGCGACCATACGCTTTACCTTCGCACCCTAAAGCCAATCGACCCCGGTGAGGAGTTGGTCTTAAGCTATATTGATGTCGCTCAAACAAAGAAAGAACGACACAAAGAGCTCTTAACCCAGTATGGGTTTAAGTGCTGCTGTGGGCGATGTGCCGAAGAGCTTCAAAGCAGCGAACCGGATTATACGATAGATAGTCAAAGGCCTACCTCTTATGCTCAAGAGGAACGCACTTCCATAGAAAGAGCATGGAAGCTTCTGGAAGAAGCAAACGGATTGGTCGATACAGACTCCCCTGAACCTGCCCTAATGGCAAAGCGGGTCAAACTAGAAGAGAACGCTTTGACGTTGCTTGAACGCTATCTACATCATTGTCATCCAAGAGTTATCTCCACAAGAAAATTGCTCTGGAATGATTATACTGTGATAGGTGAGCTTGCTAAAGCGCGTGCGCAATGCGAAGCACTGGCAACAGCGTACCAGGAATTGTACAATGCTGGTCATCCTCTCGTTGGTCGAGAGTTACAGAAATGCAGTGAACTCGCGAGGAACATGAGCCAGTAAGTCACTCGGTAGGGATACGGATAGCTCCATCGTAACCTCTGCTTAACGTATCCAATTTGCAGAGAAGAGGACGAGCAAAAGTGCCGCGACGCTGCGAAGAAAGTTTTCAGAGTATGTCTTGGGCTAAACCATTTTGCCTTAACAGAAGATTACCATGAAATTCCTCTTGGAGTAGGGTGAGGATAATGTGATCTCTCATTTGACAGGCTATCAGCGAAGAGTGAGTTGTGGATGAATGAAGTTTCGCCGGTTATCGCTCGGTCAGCTTCTACATGGTTTTATCGGCTCCACCGAGCCTCCACGCGACAATGAATACTCAGAATACCTGACGTGAAATATCATGTGGCAACCTTGCAATAAGAAGTGACGACCTAACTTCTTTGCCATGGCCACTTTAGAGATAGGCAGCAGATGGACGACGTCCTTGTGGAAAACGTGCTTTACGTTACTTGATGTCCCGCGAGCTATTACTGTCTTCATCCCAAGTCGAAACGACTTGCAAGTTGTACCACACCCATTTTTCAGCCCGTTCTTCCACCGGGTCTGGTTACTGTTGATCCATTACCAAAGTTCAATACGACAGCGTTGAGAGTTCCGTTTTACCATAAACCAACCCGCACTTGCGGACTTGGGAGTAAAGTATGGCATTACAATGACGGACGAATCGACTACATTTGGCATTCGTACTCCTTGTCCACTTTTTCTTGGTTGAGTCTTGTGCAATCACACACACTCTTGTTCCAGCAATGTAACTTCGGGGAGTTCGAAGCGGAAGTTCCTCTGAAGTTACAGTCAGCCAAACCCTTAACTAGTTACTCGTAAACACTTCGCTTTGACAGTCTTTGTTTGTTTTGAACTGGAATAGATGCATTACAGTACAATGGATGGATGACCCTGCTTGCGAACGCAAACCCATCGTATAAGGCTCTCTGGTCAGACGGTTGAGGAAGTATGGATCCAGAACAGGTCGCCAGGACAAATGGAGCGACTTCGAAGCTCTCGGAGGAGGATGCTTTCTACGTGTCCCGCTGCGAAGAACTGAGGCAAACTAGCACCCATAAGGGACTCATCCCCGGACAGAGTAATTTCCTCGTGGCTGCACTCATAACATACAGTGAGCAAGAGTCGGCGGAGAGCGCCAACAAGGACGAGGAATCCAAGGCTAAACAAGCCAAGAAATACGTCTATGGGTTGAATGCTGAGCCATGTTCCATTGGAGGGAGTATATGCGCCGAGCGAAGCTGTATCGTGCAGCTCCAAATGATACCGGTGGCTAAAATTCACAGCATCTACATCACCACGAGCACGGAACTGGAAGTCACTCCAGGTACGTGTCCTCCCCACAAAGGTCGAAGTTCAGGGGTGCTCATTTTGGATTTCCGTGGGCTTGCGTGCAGGCCCTCTTTGTAGGGAATGGCTCTCAGAAATATGTGCACCCGATACGCCAATTGTACTCTTCACGCGAACATCCTGCACCAGCATTCCAATACAGGTATGTATTTCAAAGAGTCTGCTTCCTCTGAGGATGCTCTGACCTCGAATGACACGTGAGTACAGGAATTGTACCCTTACCAGAATTTGTATTCTGGTATGGTTGCTTCCGAAGCAGCGAGAGTGGCGAGACTCCTCGGACCAGCAGCAGTTTCCTTCCTGAAGGAGCAGCAAGTTCGCGAAATACTGACGGACGACTGTAAACATTTAGCCAAATCCGTCGTCAGTGCATACGAAAACGCATGTAAACTTGCCAACGAATTTGAACAGGGGGATGACTATCACCCTTTGCAGTACGCAGCGGCAGTTGTGTTTGAGAAGGGTGAAGTGGAGGTTGCAAAACAAAGCACTTGCGTGGAATATGGGTGTACTATTGATGCCTTCAGCAAGCTTGTGAAAGACATAGAAAAGCACTCAAAGAACGATTCGTCACCCGTCGTAGTACTACAAGTAGACCAGTTCGGAATTTGCCAACCCCCGCCGGCGAAAACAAGAAGTTATTTGGTTGAGTTCGGAAACCAACATGCCCTTGCCCTGTTCCATTACCCACATGAAGGCGCACAAAGCGGAACCAGTCGACTGCTGTGGGAATCGACTAGGTCAGACACGCTAGGATGCATCACTCGATCATTTGAAAGCCTCTTGCCTACTCTATGTGAAATCCCTTTCAGCAATGCTGCTCAATGATATTCAGCGCTGCCCCGGGTCTTGGTCATTGGAAGGATCAGGATTGAAATCTATGAGCTCTGTACCCGAATTATCGTCCAGCTGCCGCTGCAACGCCCGCGCGAATTCGCTATCGCTGCGTTCCAGTCTGTTGTCCTCCTCTTCATCTTCGGGTCCACCGGGAGGGGTGTGCCCTTCCGGGCTGGCCTTCGCATTAGTACTGCTTTGATCTGAGTCCGAATAGTCATTAGGTTCGACTTCCAAACGACCAACAGGCTTGCGCTGAACGCGGTCGGTAGTATCTGATTTATTCATTTCATCGTCACTTTCCGTATCTGGAGGAATGACTTCATCCGTTTTCTCATCCTTCAACAATTCATATCTCCAGCTAAAACGGAACCCACCCCAAGGGCTTTCTGGATCCTTTTTAACTACCGGGTGGAGATAGCGTACTTGGCGGTACCCAAGCATAATCTCTATGGGATGGTCCTCTGGCATGTCGAAATTAAGTCCTTCGCTTTTTGTCTTTTCAATATACAACCTAAACGTCATGGATTGTCGCTTGTCATTGACAACCTTGAACGCCATTCGGTCGGTTCCCTCAGGGTCCGTCCATGCATGTGATGTACATGTAACCTCGGTGTTATAGCTATGACTTACTACCTCTCCGTCCAGCCGATAGAGGTAGAACTCTAAATTAGGTGTTTCCGCCAGCGCTGGTCTGTGTCTACCGACCTCGAGATCACATTTATCTCGGATGGCAATCAACTTCCGCAGTTTATCTATACCGTCTAGCACTTGGTTCCTATCTGGCTGCACGGTAGCTGTCAGCCCTTCGCAATATCGGAAAAGCCATGGATAAAACCAATCAGCCCAGCATGTGTAGCGGCGTTTCTTGGCTAAATGCGACGGGGAGGGAATGCTCCAGATGTACGCGCGCACACACTCCAGCTTTTCCATTATTAACAGGAGCCTTGATAGACAGCAATAGGTCCAACGAGCAGAAGAATACCGGCGGTTGTACATGCTGGCCAAAAGACCGCGACCGACGCCACTCAGCAGTATCGTCTTACTAGCCATTGCTTGTGATGTATCGTTGGCGAGCAGCAGATCACGACAGCCCACATTAATTGACATCAGACCATGCCCTACCAGATGCTCTCTCTGCATTGCAACATGTGGGTCACCGAGTATCATCGCCACGCGCTTTGACTGAAGCGAATCTTCCATTTCTAGAAGGCCATCTACAACGTCAAAGTGCAAGTCCACCGTGTAATACTGGGCAGAAAACATCAGCTCGTGGCTAACGGCTTGGCACGCAATGTTAGTAAAGTTTGGGTTTTCCCAACACAGATATTGCAGCATCAATGTCGTCGATTCCGTTTCAGCGCTGCTCTTCAAAGCCTTTTCGAAGAAGGATGAGCACGTCAAAAGGGTACAAACCATCATAGCGAGTGGCGGGAAGGGTGCATCGTTAAGAGCTGAAGGGTCCAGCTTTCCTTCGTATGCGAGATTGAGCAGATGCTCGTCAAGGTGGGCTTCAAGCGACTCCGATAAAGCAGTTGGTGGTTCACCGGGCGCACGCGAATAGGAATTCCGGAGGACCCGCGCTGCCGCAGCCGCTGCGCCAGTACCTTCTCGGACACACCCCGGGAGCCGTACACTCCTAACGAGCAACGAAACGGTCTGAAGCATTTTCGTCCATAGCGGAGTATGCATTTTCTCCTTCTTCCGCGTGCTATGATTCTCAGCACGAATATATTTAAAAGGCGATTGTGAATCCATGAACGCATCTATAAGCATTTCCACACAACCAAAACTAAGCAGAAAGCGACGTACAAATGGTTGCTCTGCCGCTGCTTCAGCTAAAACTTCAAAATATTGCTCGAATCGGTACACGCTCGATACAGCAGTCTCCAAGTTAAGCAAGTAGCCGTGCAGAAACTGCCCTACCGTAGACTGAAACATGTCTTGTTTCTCTGCAGGCACGCACCTGCCGGAATTTTCACCACGATACGCCAAAACAGTTCGTGAATCTCTCTCCAGGGTCGTCTGCTCCTCTCTGCAGCACAAAACAGTGTTCAGGCATACCACAATCAAACGGCTAGTCTCTCGCCGTATGTCACCGTCTGCACATTCAAATAACACCTTGCTGTATGACGAAGGAGAGGAGTACATGCACCGCAGAAGCTGCTTTGCTGCAACTTCACTTTGACAAACAATATTGCGCATAGCCTTGTTGATATCTGGAAACGTGTTGTGCTCTGCCGCATGAGCAAGAGTGTCCAGAGCGAAAGGTACGTAGACCTCGGCCAGTTGGGAGATACTATCCCTATACTCGGCGACAGCCGACTCTGAGTCAAGAAGCTTCTCAAAGTTCCGAAACGTCATCGACATGAAATCGAAGAATTCTCTGGAGTAGATGGACTGATCGATTAAAAACCGAACATTGTCATCAAAAACATCCTTAAGGATCCTTGGAGGGAGTAATGACCGCCATAAACCTGGTCTAGTTGTAGTATGCCCTGGGATCTTGTCTCGGCTCCGACAAACAGTAAACTCGTCCTCCACTCGCTGCTCTGGAGCTGCTGTAGTCTTTAGAGCTTGGGAAAGCCATCGCAGTTTCGTAGAGAACTCATCATCTATAACCGTAAACGATTGCTCTTGGCTCGTTCTACTCTTCTCTTCCGTGTCACTGTTGACCAAAGGAGGGGTTTGCGGTGCTTCAGTAATGACCTCGGGAGGCGTATACTCGTAGCCACGTAGAGCACCCTCCAATTTCATAGCGTCTACACTTCCTTCTTGTGGGATTACTTTGTCATAAACCAACAGATACGCGTTTCTGCTGGAATCAGACATCATTGAGTCGGTGGCCCAAGACGTGGACAGATACATGCTGTCACTAGACCCCCCAAAAGTTTCTTCTTCCAACTTGGACGGGTCGAAAGGACGGATTATACTATCATTAAATTCATACCAGTTTCCATTCACCCTGTCACGAATGAAGCTATAGTAGTGACCGGCACCAGCGGTGCCTACATGGCATACCACACCAGCTAAGCGGTATTCATAGTGTGCTTGCTCTTGCGATCCCGCATCCTTCTCACACCCTTGTTTCGTGTAGGGCCAAAGAGAGAGAGAGTCCGGAAACTCAAACCGGGAATTGACCTTATCTACCTGAAACGTTTCCAGGTTGAATTCGAAGCGCTTACAGTGGAGAACGAGATTGGCGGGTAGCCTGCCAAGCCGTGACCTGCGGGTAATTGTCATCCGCCTGTCTTCCGGCTCGTAATGGTAATCCTCAATGGTTTCACCTTGAATCAAACTTTCCAATGCCTCTTCGACATTCTTGTGATTCTTAACGGTCAAAGTCAGATGATGGAATGGCTCCTGGCGCTCAGAAAGAATCCGTCCGTTTGACGGATCCACAATTTGAGTGATCGTGGAACCCGTGAGATACCGCTTGACTAGCCCTTCTTGCCTCGTTCCTTGCACAACGTTGTCCACCATATCCATGAAAAAGGTCACAAATTCCTCAGCATCTTGTTGCTGCAGAACATTTACAGGCTCTCCCAAAGGGCGAAATGCACTACAGAATGGACGAGGATTATAGTCTTGTCGATCGCTCAGGCATAGGAAACCAAACAAACGCTGTAGCTGAAACAGCATGCTCTCCTGTGGTGCTTCTCTCGCAGCTTTCGTCAAACTTTTATCATCTTCGTCGACGTCATCTCGGTATTCATCTTCTACTTCGACTGAGGCTGGTGCATCCAGCACGCCATAACGGAAACGAGGTATCATAAACAGCTGCTGCAGCATTGAGTTCATATAGCAAGTGCATCCTAGATTTTTCAACCCGACGTATCCACAAGTACTGCGCTGAGCTGAAGAAGGGGTGTACCTGAAAGAGTTAACCTTGGAGCTACTATTTAAGATTGGTATTAACGTTTTCGCAACAGTCCCGGCTCTACCCGGCTCCATTGTACAAATTGTCGTAAGAACATCAAATGCGACAGTGCGAGACTTAGATCGGCTACACATTGGTAGCTTCGCTTGCTGGGATTCGTCAAGATCCTCGAGCGCATGGGGAACGAAGAACAAGCACCTGCTAAGGAGTAGTGATAACAATTCACCACATCCATCATAGTCCCTCCACGATTCTCGAATAACCTCAGGCATGTTGCAAAACATGACATTTAGCAGCTCAAGGACACCGATCAATACGCAGTCCTCATCGACTTCTCCGTCCACTTCGCGCGCCTTCTGACCAGTGGGTATCTGCTTCCAGTCAAACGCATATTCTCCCAAGACAGCCCGAGTCCCATCCTCAGTTTCTGAAGATGCAATGCGCTTCTCTACAGGTTCGTGCCGCCGCAGCCACTCAACAAGAGTATAGGCAAGACGATTTTCCCGAAATTGCTGGAGCAGAGTTGAGGATTGGCGGCACACTGAATCTCGGAGTAAAAGATTCAGTAAGCCAAAAAACTGCCGACTACACTGAGCAACTGATACTGGTGTTTCTGTATATCTCCCAAAAATGTCATAAACAACGGGATCAGCCATTAAGCTGGACTCCCCTAATAGTACCGTAACTCTCTCCAATAGAATACGAGCTGTTAAATCACCCACATCGGCATGACTGTGTCTGTCTATATGGTGGCACAAATGATAGACAGCATTGGCAGTCTCTGTTCGTATAGCATCCGAGAAAGGACACAGTAAGAGGCGAAGCAGCATATCCGTAAAAGAGCTATGCTCAAGCCCATTGACATCAGTAAGCTCATCCACAAACGCTGGTCGCTCTAAACAGAGCGTCAGCCAAATAGTGAGGGATTGGGTCATTAAAGCAACATCGTAAATGTTGCCATTCTTACAAATCCCATCGATCAGAGTTCTTATTTTACAACTGAGCTTCTGCAAAATACTTCCGGTAAGTATTTGATTCCGAATTCCATTTGCCTTGAACTCCTCAAGTAGATCGTTTTCTGAAGAATGAGAGGCACACACATAACATGCATTTGCAGTTTCTTTCTTCTCTTCCATTTTTGTGTCAGAGGTCGCTACGTGGTCGACAGGATCTAAGCTCAGGTCTGGGCCACTCTCTGCTACAGAGGGGGCAGCCGGAGTGGCTGCTGGGGGATCATCCGCTCCGGCTGTGTACGCTGTATTGCCCTTTTCACCACTCGTTCCCTCTCCAGCTTTGTTATTGCCTTCGGTGTTGCTGTTCATCGAAAGTATGTCTTCCTTGAACGCGCTCATGCCAGTAAATGACATGAGAGACGAGTATGGGACCGAGGAGGTAGTCATAGCAGCCCCTATAACGAAGAATCTAATTACACGTAGCAAAGCACATAGGCAAAATCTACGGATCCCAACCATGACATCATTTTCATCAGCAGAACTTTCCCAGATTGAACCAACTTGCCATTCATTTACAATTTCCAGAACATGGGAAAATCCGCCACACTGAGCAAAGTTTATTCTCCATTTGCGCGTGAACTCCACTCCGCTGTTTTCTTCATCTGCAGATCCGTCCATTTCTTGATCTGCATTGGCAGTTGACGATGGTGCGGTTTCTTCATCGAGTTTCTGGACAGAGCATCCTGAGGAACTCATATTGTTGACCTCATTAACAAGTCTCCCCACATTATCGTCGAGGTAACCATCGACAATTTGTAAAGTGTAAAGAAGTTTACAGCTATTGGCTTGGTCTGTCGGAAGCAACTCGGACCATTTGACCTTTGACGCATCGTTCTTCACTGTTTCTAGACCCTTCAGTATAGTCGGATTGCTTGGGAGGCGTTGAAGCAACTCCCACGCTTTAATCGAGACGCTATGTGGGGCAGATAATGCATCGAATAAGGTATCAAAGTAGTCGGGATTCATCGTAAGTACGAGTCGCGGGTTGCTTCTAATTGTATCGTCGTCAAAGTCTTCCGCTTCTGCCAAATCTTCATTCGAAGATTGCGAGAGGGTGTCCATTTCCAAGTCACCTTCTTGTCGGACATCCTCTTTCGCAAGATCGACTCCATATTTCCGTGCCACCGCTGCAACCTCCGGAGTTACCCCCGCTGGGAGTTGTGACGAAGTCTTCTCTCCGGCAGCAATGTTCTCCACTTCATGCATATCGAAGATTTTCTTACGAACATCATTATTACGCAAACGCAAAGTTCGTGTGTCATATCCATGATGACGTAAATCTTTCCGTACACTATCAGGCCGTTTGCAACACGCCACCCTATAGAATTCCAGGAAGCCACCTTGAGTTAGTTCACCGCTCTCCGTCGTTTCATGGTTTCTAAAGATATCATCTATTCGGTCCTGGGCAATGTTACTTCCGGCTACACCACAGGCAATAATGTAACACTTAAATAGGGTCTGTGACATTGTGCCATCCGTGCTGAAGCGAGAGAAGATTTCGGCTAGTGCTTCTTCCGTCGCAGGTGTCATTCGTGCCTCATTAAAATCATCACCATTGATTAACAGAGCTGCTTCTGGTGGCCGTGGGGGCTGGCAATGATTCACTAATATAGTGCAATGGTTCTTAAGACCTACCTCGACTAAACTATCCGCATTTTGGTAGTCGCTGAGAACTTTGCCGCCTTCTATTAATTTTACACGCCCCGGATTGAGATGAACCTTCGTCGCCACGGCCTCCCGTAGATCCCAAAGACATGCTGTAGCCGACACATCCAATTCAAAATAGGAAGGACCTATAGGCTTTCCTTTCATCGAGGGCACACTTGAATTGAACTTTAAATGCAAGCGTCCCCCTCCTGTGCGTGTAAAATGAGGACGTAAACCACCATGACCTCTGCTGTCAGCGTCTGCCACTAGGCGCTGTAAAGCCTGCAAGCATCGACCCGCTACCGCAGTAGCCGTAGCATTTGCAAGCTCAAGTGAGCCCTGTAGTTTCTTCACACATCGATCAACAAACGCAGCCTTGACATCTACTGCTGTAACTGGTTTATCAGCACCCTCAGAATTCTCAGCCATGTAGTCATCAAAGTTTGGAGCTAGTTGCGTATACAGTTTTAGTAAAAAATCTATGGCCGCAGTCGCGACTTCCGAGAGCTCCGCTTCCAGCGCAATTGTCCAGAGATACCATGTCCCAGTCATCTGTTCTGGAGGACGGAACACCATAATTTCCTGATCAGAACTGCCGACAGCTCTATCTAAAGACCTGTTCCACTCATTGATAGCCAGAAAATACGACCTAACACAGGAGAAATATACATTATCCAAGGAAAGATTTTGTTCTCCCCTCTTGATAATAAAATCAGTATATAATTTTTCAGCAACCCCCATTCCAAAGAATTTGCTGTTGCCAAAGCTTTCACAGGCAGACTGCAAAAACTGTAGCAAGACTTCCCGGTCGAGCTCACAAATCGCATTGTCGTATAAACAGGACCACAGGGTAGACACCTGGTGCCAGTCCAATACTAACGTAGTTGTAGACAAGATACTCGTTAAGAAATCCATCCGAGACTTCAAGGCTTCAGCATAAGAGAAGTACGCTTCGTTAGCAAGGACAGCACTCGCAATTTCACCTTTGTTCTTTTCGGTGTTTTGTTTCCACGTCAATGCCTTCGAATGAAGTCTGTTGCAGCTTTCTATGACGACGTTTTCCAGGTTTGACACTTTGCTCGCATATTCGGCAATCATGCTCTTCGTAACCTCATTTTCGCGAATGGCTTTCACATTGAAACTGTCGATGATCTCTCTTAAAATGCGTAACGCTAAAGGGCAGTTAACATCCTTCTGAATGAGCTCCACGCAAGAAATGACATAAGGGATACGCATGTGCTGGAGTTCGTAAACCTTCACTAGCTTTATGAAACTCTTTCGCGCAGCCTGAAGAACAGGTAACGGGACCTCTTTCTTCTGAGAATCTGCATCTACACGAGGAACGGACGCCCTCCCTTCTGGCCCTGGTGCCATCGGTGGGCGTTTTGGGTCCGTCTCTTGCATTTGTACTTGTCTGTCGGATGAGCACTGTAGTACTTCTTCGTTTGAGCGCTGTTTAAGGTCTTGAAATTGGTCTTCATCCAATAGCTCCTTCGATATTTGAACATCCGTGTCAGACAAAATACACCATAAGAACTGCAATGCCATATGCGAAATGCGACTGTAATGAGTTTTGTCTGCAGCCAAATGCTGCACAAGTTGGATACCAGAGGGAGGCAATTTGTACGTCGGGACGCAGGCAAACCGATGAATAAGTGAAGCAATGCTCTTCGACGACAACAGCGGACAGATGTTGTACAAGACATCGAACACCTTCGAGCGAATATCAGCATCTGTGGCCCCTGTCTCAATCGAAGCAGCTTCCCACATCCAGGTAAGCACCTCTTCGTCAACTGCTTTCAGGTCGAGAAGTAAACCAACTACCTCGGCTGATCGTTCTATAAGGGCTTTGTGAGTCGTCCGTGCATCGAACAGCGACGGTACAATGTTCTCAATTAACCATCTGGAGAATTCTTCGGCGTCAATGTAGTACGTATCATTCTCACGGGTCGCTCGGCACGCATCCTCTATGACTTTGATTCCTTGTATTCGCTGAGCAAGAACAGTACTCCTGAAGAATGTGGAGGCGACTTCAAGACAGGTCTTCTCTAACAAAGTGGCTGCAGCGCTGATCGTCATCTCAGAAGCATATAAAATCTTTCGTAAAGATAAACCAATACTACGCCAGTCTTCAGCACGGAAGTCTCTGAGTTCCGGGTCGCTAAGTGTGCCTAGCAACCGTTTTGTTAGCTCCAGCAAGTCTTGTCCTAAGACTTGCAACCACTTGCCACTCTCCACTAGAACAGTACCCGCAAACGCTTTGAGAAAGCATACAAGCGTGGTTGTACGTGAAGGTACGACCACGTCCACTTCACTATCAAAATACAGAGTATTAAACGTATTGAGAACACCTTCTTCAGCCCTGAATTCATTTAAAAGGTCCTTCAACATTGTATTGCAGGCTTCGGATCCATGTTTCGTACTGAACGTCGGGTTCCCTTGATGACGCAAGTAGTAGGGGGTATAAACCGAAGCATAGGAAGATCCTATTCTCTCTGTTTCGACAGCTGCCCAGCCGAAGGATTTCTTGTTATCACTAGTGTGAGTTCCAGGATACGCAATTCGGCATGAAGTATTGCTGAGACGCTCTTGAGGCGTAGTCGGGGCATTATGGGCTCTCCATGAGAATTGAAACTGTCTATTTGGTGAACCAAAGAAAGACTTTGTTCTTGCATCAGTGACCTCTCCGGAGATCCACCTTCCGGATGTATCATATACATCAATCTCACTACCCCTAGTGATCTCAATCCTCCAGGGTTCTTCATCAAGTATTTGATCAGGAGTCTTCGCGAACGTGTCCAAGGGTGATATATTTTCGGACGAGACTGTAAACCAGGCATCTAAGTATTCCGGGAGATCGTCAAATGTTACCTTAAGAGCCCCTTGCGAGGTCGTAGCCGTGACAGTTCCCCGCACCCTGCAGAAACGAAGGGTGTAGCATAGCACATTACTTAAAGACATCCTCCAGACGTAAACGTATCATACCAGCATGACAAATCTTCATGGAACGCATCGAGTCGAGTCTGAGTATTGATACTTTCCCGCCATTCTAATTCGTTTCCCTGTGCGGAAGAGCATCCAGCGACGTACACAGATGCAACCGTGTGACACGTATAACGGAACTACTTACGTCCAGCTTAACTCCATGCATGCGATGAAAGGGTGCATCGACATCCCAGATGAGTTCCAGAATAGGAGCTAAGACCCTCACTACTACCGCCTGTGATCGAGCCAATGTCCTAGTAAGCCCAAAGAGTAGGTCAATTGTAACATCACTCGCCCCATCGTTAGCATGTCTGCGACGTTGAAATGCTTGTCACAAGAGCATTACTGCTGCAACGTATGTATATACCGCGAGTACCTACCGTTTGTCCGTAAGCGCCTTTACTATTTTATATATAAGATCAGCAGATATCTTCGTCACGTGTGCCGGATTGCCGTGTTCTCCAATAGCTCCATCTTGATAAGCCTGGTTCGATGTGTCATCACTTCCATACGAAAGCCTCGGTGCATGTTGTTGGATCACAGCGACGAGCCTGCTCGAAGCCTTGAGCGCTCGTTTTGCCACATCATAATTCACCTTTGCGCGATACCCTGAGGTAAATGAGGAACTAATTGACGCATACGCAAAGTTGTGTCCTTCCATTTCTCAGCGTCGTACGTACCCAATCCTTCAAGGTGTTTTTTCGTCTCTTCCCCAGCAGCTAAAGCATCATCAGCCTGTTGTTTTGACATACTCTGTCGCTGCGAGGAGCTGCGCTCTTCTGTCCCTGCTTGATTTGGCTGTTGTATTTGGCCTTCCTTCTGACATTCTGTATTCACTGGTTGAGTGTTTTCACGCTCGTCCCTAGTGTTATCTGGGGTGTCGGTTTCTTCACCTTGGGAAGGCATGATGACGTTCAGTCGACAACAATATGCCCTGCAGAAACTACCACACGATTAAGCAAAGACACAAAAGTTAGAATAGAACCCCTGAAAAAGCAAGTAAGCCTCTTGTGCAGCAATGCAGAATATGACATCTCGAGCAAATGTGAACCACACGACAGGGCTACGATTCTCTTCAGTTCCTCCCAGTTTCTCCACGCCTGTTCGGGGAGAAGACTAGTATTCGCGGGAATACTCCGATAGTCTAAATAAATAAGCACTCTCCGGACGCGATACCTCAAGCGAAACTAATGCCTTCCTCTTCCAAGATGCAGGAAGGAAGTCGCCATCTCGGGGTAGAATTCTTACCTCTTTTACCAGGGTTGTATCCACGACTCACTCCGTGAGATCCTTGAACTGTATGACCAAGCGAAGCCGGTAGGGCAATCAAGTACACAAATAATACTTTGGCCCTTAAAAAGAGGGCGAAACAAGTCCACCTTTAAGCACTTTTCGCGTGTGTTGAAGGGGAGAGAGAAAAAGTGAACGAAGTTTGCACTTTCCACAGTCACCCCCCCAAGCTGTACTCTTGCTTGCTTTCTCGGTTCAGGCATGGGTCCAATACATACCACTCTGAAAATATTACTTGGCATTGTATTCAGCTCCTATAGAGCCTTCAAGAGGAGACAAGGGGAGAGCCTGGCCGAGCAGGGGGAAAAAAGATTGGTCAGAATCCAGCAATCTTTTCGTTCACTTCTGAATGAAACAAAAGATTGACGACTTCTTGGCGCACTTAACACTTTTGCCAAGTCTTGTGGTGAAGGTATCGGAATCCGGTTTGTGAAGGTGGGCGGTAGGATGATGTTTCGAGGCTCTCTACGCTTCCCCGTTTTCAGAGGAAAGGCCCATTCGCCGGCGCTACTGGGTCCGCGAGTATCTGGTCGAGGATGCAGGGCCCAAAAGGTTCGAGCAAGACAAAATGCACTTGCTGTGGAGGCGAAAGGTGACTTCACAAACCACTCGGCGTCATCTTGGAAATGTGTGTTTGCACGATATCATGCCCCCCGATGGTTCTCTACAGTCATGGGATGGGCTCCTGTAAAGGATCGGTATATATTTTGGTCCGGACAATTGGGAACCGGCAATTACATACCACCGCAAGACTTCCAAAAGTTCATCGAGGATGCTTCAGTTGATGGACCTGGAGCTAAGAATTTGGGATATGCAGTTAGACTCTTTGCTGAAGCACTGCAGACCGAAGCCGGACTGCGTTCCATCAATGACTCTCATGGACTGAATCTTGTGTGTGATAAGATTGTCTCTGCGGGCAGATCTGGAATGGCGTTGGAGTTGTTGGAATCGATGACGCAATACCCAAACTCAGCCAGGAATATCAGCGGATTAGCAGATGTACTTCGGCCACTTTTGAAGCTACTTTGCGAAACCAGGAAAGAGAATGAAGCCGCTAAGATTGCAGCAGCTTACTCTCGAAGCATCATTGAATATGCTTACCCGCTGTTTTTGAGCGCCGTAGCCGATTCGATATCTGTTGGGACCGCTTCAAGGTTTTTGGAGGAGAGGATCGAGAAAGCGGACCTCAGTCTGGCAGAGTGCTACCATATCTTGAAGCAATCAGCCAAAGATGACATGGCCGAAATCCCGAAAATGGTGTATCGGTATGGGGAGCGGTGTTTTCGAGGTGAAGGCGAAGCAATCTTCCATCAACTGTTCGACCTGCAGCTGCAAGGCCTGATTAGTGGTGGCATGGTAGAAGAAGCCGTTAGCTCTTTATTCGACGGAGTCAAAAGGGGAATGAAGTGCAGTGGTAGCAGCGCTGTGAAGCTCTTAGACGCTATGATCGCTGAAGCAGAGCATTTGGCAGATAAGTGTATTTCGTCTCCATCTACAGTAGATGCCAACCTGGTTCACCAAGCGGTACAAACGACGGTGGAAGTTTTACTAACTTTGTGTGAATATGAAGATATTATTACGCCACGATATATTCCCTCACGGCATTTTGGCAGGGTGTTAAAGCTATTACGAAAAGTAAACAATGATTCAGAGGTCTCTGTAGTAGAGAGGCTATTAAGAAGAGCGTTAGAAGATAGAGCGTCCCGCGGCCATCTACTGCTTCTCCTCAAGTGTTACGGCTATCGCGGCGATTTGAACAAGCTTATGCTTTTGTCTAATAGATTAGACCAACGGTCGACGACTGAAACTGAATCAATCGCGATAATTTGTAGTATGCTCGTTCTAAACGGAAAGCACAAGGAGTGTGCTAGATATCTGTTGCAGCTAAAGCCGTCATCCTCGATCCATGAATTATACTCGACTTTATCGGAAGCAGCGATGGGAGAAATCTCGTTAGATTTGGAGGCAGCGTTGCTGGGCAACGTAGACGATACTAGCAGTCCTGGTGTGGAATTGGTGGAGCATGTCGATCGCTGGGCCTTGTGCCTGAGGGCCCTTCTGGATCAAGCGTCTCCACGACGAGACTATACCCTTGCTGAACCCTGGGCAACACTTGTAACCAAGACGGAAAAAGCACGATGGTACGATGGCAGATTTGCACACTCCCCAAATTCGGATATAGTGGATTTTGCACATAGATTTTCTAAGCAGCTGCTTACATTAGCTACCCATTTCAATTTGCCATTTATTTTCCTGCGCTTCATGATGAAGCTCAAGCATACTAACTGGCAGCCTCAACCTCAGTTGGTGCAATCAATTTTGTTATGGGGGTTGACGCATTCTGTGCCCCATGGGAAGGACTTTGATCCCGAAGATGTTACCAATAGCGGAGCGAAGATGACGTCAGAAACACCCGATAGGTTTCTCACTCGAAGGAGTAATATATCGGCCAGGTCCCTTGTCTCGTGCTTGTTGCATGTATTAGACAGTAAGTCGCCTCTCGTGGCGGAAAGCGAGGCATTGATAGCTTCTGCAGATGAACGTCAATATCGGGACAGAGCCACAGCTCTCATCGAAGCGGGAATTTACGACGAATACCTCTACGAATGCTCCGCACTAAGTTCCCTGGTACCTCACATTCATACCGTATCTGTTCAAGGAGTCTCGAGGAGAACAAAGCTTGTTTATCTGAAGCTGTTGCTCCATCAATGGGCTCAACAACGACGCGATGGGAAACCAATTCCGTTTGAGGGAAAAGATATTCACTTCATCGTGGGAAACACAAAGCATGGAAAGTTTGCAAGCATCCTTGCTGATATTCTTAATAGAGAATTCGACCCTCCGCTTAAAATTTCTTCTTGGACATTCCGTAGTGCAGTTGTCTCATGGGCTTCAGTGCAACAATGGATCGACGCACAAGGCCCCAACACAGAAGTCTGATACATCAGCTCTCGCCGTTTCCACTCTGCAATAGCACTCCTTGGATGTCATTTAGTATACCCCTGTCCACGAGCTCCAGCATGAAACGAAGACCCGATCCGAAGTTCGAGATACGATTGAGCCTTTGAACGAGTTCTTGGTCTGCAGTTTCTGAAAGATACTGTTCCCGGTACGGGTCGTACCCGAGAGAGACTAGCATAGCATGAATCTTTTCTAGAGCGCTACGGAACGAGTTCATGGTATGCATTGTCTTTGTCACCACCTGAACGTCGCAGAATGCTTCGTCGGGAATCCAATCGTCCTGGTCTGCGCTAGGATCCAATAACGGCCCTTGCCATCCGTGAAAACGGTAGAGATACGGTTTCCCAATGTCAACAAAGGAATTTGACATAATGGCGATAGATAATTTTAGCAACTCTGTTATAGGCTCGATCGTCCCTTCCACTTCTGCCGACCGGTGTTTAAACTCATCGTACCGGCCAACTCGCCATGCGACTTCGCCCAGTTCGTCGCAGAGGACCTCCACCTTCTCCCATAGGACGTTCGCATACTCTTCACAGAGCACGACGAGACGGGCCGTTAGAAGTCTCATATGGGCAAGCACGGAGAACTCTTCTTCATCATTGTTATCGAAGGGTTGTATCCAAGATGCGGGTGGCTGAGGTGCGCCGTTGGTAAAGTTTGCCCCTTTGACGCCTTCAAGCTGGGACGTCACCGAGCCAGCGAACGCCAATGATGCGTAAGGGGGAAACTGATGCTGCAACGAAACAAGTAAAAGGACAGACGATCGCAGAATACTTAGCTTCAACCAGGCTATGTCCGGGCTTGTTTCTTGGTCAATTTCATCGGTAGAGATAGAAGAGCACATATACAATAGTTTCGATATCCCAGAAGTTACAGGCCCAATATCGAGAAATATAGCACGAAAGCCCTCTTCTATTGATTTAGGATCTGCGTTTTCCATATCTGCCAAATATCGGTACTTCAGTCGCAGAGATTCCTCAGAAAGAACCGTTAGATGCTGGAGACATAAATAAACCCATGAAATTAGCGGGCTAGTGCGCCTTTGAGATGCCGAGTAAGCTCCAATAGTATCACCCAATGCATAAAAGCCAGTAGCAATGGCACCGTTTGCTCCAAAAAACAAAGTCCCAGCTGGAGTAGTTTCGTCCCATTGCCGAGCTGTGACATCTTCTGTGGTAAGCTGCTTCACGAAACATGTCATGTCTTCCCGGACAACTAACCCAATACATTGCCATGCGAGGCAGTACATCATCACTAAGTCATCAAGATTGATCGATTTACAGTGTCCATGGTAGCTGGTTCCAGAAACCTTAACTATCAATCGACCAAATTTGCAAATACCCAAGAGAATCATCTGTATACTGATTTGTCCATTGTCCACAGAATGAGTATCATCGGCGCCTAAACCGATTCCCCAGGTACTTAATTGTTTCGTCAAATTCTGTAAGGATTCAGACATTTCGCAGCTTCCAAAAACTTCTTCGATGTTTTCTGCTTCGGAGCTACACTCCACACGGTTCACGATGCCGGTCGACTGCAATATTGATGCAGACCCTTTAGCTTTTCTAATGTTTAGGCATGCCTGCCGGCAGAAAGAGGAAGTTGTAAGCAAACATCGAAGGACTCGCAGCGAGCACAACCTTAATGCTACCAAGTTATTCAACTTGCTAGGCGACAACGAGGGAACACCATCTAATATGTCAGGTTCGACCATACTGGCATGCGTAGAGTACAATCCTGCAAGACAGCAAAGAGGGAGTAAAACAGACGTTATCCTGCTCTTTCCTGCGATCACGTCTCCTATATAACTCTTGAAGTCTCGAGCGAACCCTAAATGAATCTCCACAATATCACTCATCGCTGCACCTCCACCACGGTCCGTACATGATAGCTCAGCGTCCTGAGCATTTTCATTCGCGGGAGGTTCAGAGAGATCCAACCTCTCGTCGACAAGCTTGCTACTAAAGCGCAAGTTTAAGAACTCGTGTGAAGTAGACGAAGCCGCGAGCAACATATAGCTCAATTCTCCAGAATACTCCTCCAGCAACTGCCGGATTTGATCTTGATCATCTTCAAGTGTTTTCGCCTGTGGCGAACTTGGCGGTATCGTATCTCCAGAAATGTCAGTACGCTCATTGGGGGCACCTGCACGACTATTCCCCTGTAAAGCTTCCCAGTACTCCTGCTCCTCAGTTTTTCCTGAATCCTTGGTTGACCGCCCGGACTGCTGAGAGGTCCGTCCATATTCCTGAAGTTGTTTCTTTAGTTCCTCTACTTCCTTGGACTGCTGCGCAACTTGTTTCGACAGTCGCTCCCTTTGTCTTTCTGTCTCTTGTAACTCCGTGTCCTGGGTGTAAAAAGAAATCAATGACTCTCTAGATAACGACCGGATTAGCTTCCTCTTCAGCCTCTTACCTTGAAATCAGCCTCCGATTTCATTTGCTGAAGTTTTCTTTCAAACTTTGCTTTATCATCGGCAAGGTTCTGTTGCGTCTCCAAGTCTGCCACAGCAACCATATCCTGCAGTTCAGATGCTCGCTCGGTTTCCTGTTTGAGCCTTTCTCGGACAATCTTAATTTCCCCTTGCTTCTGTTCCAGTTGGCTCCTCAAAGACTCTACTTCCCTCCGTAAATTCAAATTGGCGGGAGAATCTGTATCTTGATCAGATGGGTAATTCGCATGGCTGTATGTGGAGTCCTTCGTCTCCCTCATCGGAGGACCTGCAGACGTATGCTGACCCCCGAGTCTCGTTTGAGACTCATCTCCCCCGGTGCCACTCACGTTACCAATCACTTCATCATTGTCTGCAAATGTCTCATCAAGTATATCAGGACCAAAGGCATTCCATATGTCATCGATTGCAGACGAGGCTTGTGTGCCGCTTGTATGTTGTGCGTCTTGCTTGCCCGTGCTTGGTCCCCAAGCACCGGTGTGACCGTTCCCGGGAGAGTCATCAGAAGCACTCAGCTCTGGGGAAATAGGGTTAGCATAATCTTCCCCTTCTTTGCCATACCGCTGTTGACGAGATGAGAAAGCGAGATTTCCAGCATCCGGAGCTGCTCGAGGAGCATTCTTACGAGAACTGGGAGAATCCCCGGCCGCCGCAGCAGTGTGAGACTGCGAATGTGCGTGGGTAGCTCTGTTGTGCGTACCACCTTGAGTTTGGAGCAAAGACGACGAAGAAGAGGTCTGAAAATCCCATTCTAATTCACTCCCTGTCTCTGGGTCCGTGCGCTCGAATTGAAGGAATCCTCTCAAGTTCTCTCTTTGCGAAGATGATTCATGTCCTGACGATCTGCTGCGTTTACTTCGACCTTGAGTACGCATCCCTCTCTCCTAACAGTTGGTGTGTCTACAACGGCGTATTACCCACATATACCACATATAGAGCACGAAAGGAATTCAAATTCCTGTTGATGCTGTGAAGAGAGCCAGGGACACCTTGCAGCACGCGTTTGCTCCCTCATAGATACCCGCTGATACCACCCATAAGTGTTGCATAGTGAAAATCAGGAGGCAATTGTATCTCATACACCTATGAAATGAACAGCCCCGGTATGCAGGACAAAACACGCCAGATAGAGGTGTACAAAGGCACAGCAGGTGAAACATTTGTTTGCGCCGTTGCTCCACGCGAGATTCGAGAATCGTCCTACCCTTAGACAGAGTGCCTCACAGTATGCCAGCATTGCCAGGTACCATGTTTCAGATTTTTGTCTGTCTCCTAAGCTATAGCTCGTGAAGACTATAACTATCGACCCGCTTCCGATGCGTCAGCGACTGTTTGGATGCCAAAACTGGACCATGAACACCCTCGTCATCGACTATAGTTACCTATCCTTGTATACCACCCCGCTTGACACTTTCTCTCTTCTCGCCTACGTAATCCATAAAGTTCACGCAAACTGATTTGGCCAAGAGAGCAACGTGAAATACCCAACACCCGTAGGCGGGCCGTAGCCTCCTTTTTGAATTCCTCCTCATCTTGAAGTTCCTGACGGCACTTTTCTTGCATCATTGCATGCTCTACAATCATTCAGGGATTGTGGTTGAACGTCTCAGATAGGATAGAATATAACGTCTCGTGCAGGCAGCGTTCGTTGTAGAAAGTGTCGGAATTATGTCTGCTACGATATCGCTGGCAAGAAACTTGAATCACTCCGTTCGCGAGTTCGATGAAGACGAGAGCCTGTTTATGTACTACAATGACGACCGTACAGGATACATTATGGTTTTATCCAACCCAGATAGCTGCTACGGCGTCATGCCATTCACCTTCTACTTTACACTGGGAGAAGGAGACCGACCGTATCCTCAGCATCCACCCAAGACGGAGTATGTCAGCGTGGATGGAAACCGCATTCATCCTAATTTGTACGTGAACGGACAAGTCTGTCTCAGTATATTAGGGACATGGAGGGGTCCTGGGTGGGAAAGCCATTTTAATCTATACACATTGTAAGTGCCGATTTCCTACCGAGGTAGATTTTTCCTTGAGTCATCAAGAATCTTCAACTTGCTGTCTCATTGTTCCCAGAGCCAAGCACCTACAGCTAATAGTCAACGCACCATATCCCTTACAATGGGAACCTAGTTACACGGATAGAACTGATAGAACGGTACAGGACTACAATCTATTTCTGCATACGGCAGTCCTTCGGAGGGTTGCTAAGCAGAGTTACAAAATTCCCGTAAACAACAGCAAGGCTCGAGAATATTTCATCAACCGTCTCTCGGAAAGACTATCAATTGAAGCTAATTGGAATGTAGTAACCAACTCTTTTCAGAGGCTTCTGCAGATAGCTCAAACGAGCCATTCCCTCGTATCACCCTATCGTAACCGGCTGTCCAGAGCTGCAAAGCCTGAGGACGTCCTCCGTCTAACTTCATTTCTTGAAGAACTGGCTAGCTCACCTGCTACGATACTGTCACTACAAATCGATAACATTCGACCTTCTCCGGTCGCTAGTGGATGGAATGGTTTGCTTCATGCTGGCCTCAACACTAGCCAAGCAGCAACTTCAGCTAGCACTGCTGCTAATGCCAGCACTCCCTCCGTTCCCGTCCTGAGCGCTGAGGTCGATATACCCTTTCATACAACCACCAGTTCGGCCCCGAAGCATTTTCTTTCTTCCTCATCTCAGGAAGAGCATTTGGGACAATACTCTCACACCGGTATGGGGACCACAGGCGACGAAGAAGATCTGGATCTGCTTCCCGAATATCCTGAGAATGAAGACGACGAAGACCCGGTCCTCGTACCAGAGGCTGAGTGTGTCTCCCCAGAGAAGCTATCGCTACCCCTGTCAACTCAAGGAGCTACGGTTGCTTCGTACACTACGGATGGACCGGCTGACTGACACATTGATTCGAAAGATAACTTTTGACTAGCATTCATTCAGTGGTACCCTGAACCAACTGCTTGCGCACGAAAGTGCCTCAAAACCACGATGTCGATTTGATTCACACAACCATATTCTCATCGGGTTCGATGTAATTTCCAACGTGATGTACACAGTGTGCAGCACACTGCTGCACAACCCTCCACAGCACAACTTGTGCACAGCCTGCAGCACAGCCTGTAGCACAGGTGCAGAATTCAAATGAACACGGCAAGTTGAAGACATACTTCAACCCCCGCGCGTACGGCTTAAGTAATTGGAGTAGACTTCGTTTGTACAGTGTTTGTTAGTCCACCAATAGTTCCTATTTTCTCGTTTGTGCGAAGTAAGCTCTGAATACCTCGCCACATTTCCTTTATAGGCACATACAATGCAACAACAGCGTCAACAACCCGCTCAAGAAGCAGAAGGGGAACAACACGAGGTGGTAAGTGCCTCAACCTTTTTTGTCTTTCCCCTTTGGCTGCAATTCAAATTGCCCCCTGCCCGATCCCCCCGAAAAATCCTTTTTGTCGATTTCTGCTACGCACGCGAGCCCTCCGCGCGCGCAATGCTTAACGGCAGCTGTATATGGAGCTCTACCGCGCAAGAATAAATCCAGTGCCTGGAAAAAGTAGGGGGAAAATGCTGACCCCCAGTGTATGCCACTCTTGCTTCGTAGACTGGCAATTTAGCCCCAGAGAGAGGGATCACGTGGTGCTTCAACATCGCTTTTCGTGGCTTCTAAAAAGCGCATATTTCTCTCTTAACATCGTTTGATAACCCTCGAATGCAGGAAGACTCTGGCCCTATGCCCGTCGGAGAGCTTGAGAAACACGGAGTAAATGCGACTGATGTAAAGAAACTCCAAGATGCCGGGCTACACACCGTAGAATCCGTACGTGTTAACGTAAAGGAGACTTTTCTTGCAATTCAAAGAAAGCAGAGCGCCAATATATTGTATGTGCTTACAGGTAGCATATGTTACGAAAAAGACTCTCATTGGAATAAAGGGGATATCGGAAGCCAAAGCTGATAAACTGGTTGCTGAGGCCGGAAAACTGATTGGTCTCGGATTTACTACAGTAAGTCTCTTCCTTCAGCAGACCGTGGTCCCTTCATAAATGGACTTCATCGGATGCGACTCGCGTACAGGCTGCCGAGTATTCTCGCGTTCGAGCAGAGATCATAAACATCAGTACAGGGGCGAAGGAACTGGATCAACTCTTGCAAGGTATGTTCTCACTATGGAATGTCGTGAAGGAAACATGTACTCAAATTCGGTCACAACAGGTGGGATCGAAAGCGGCTCCATGACGGAACTGTTTGGAGAATTCAGAACAGGAAAAACACAGTTATGCCATACTCTATGCGTTACTTGCCAAATGCCTGTCAACGAGGGCGGGGGCTGTGGGAAAGCCCTTTTCATTGATACAGAAAATACATTCCGCCCCCAGCGAATAACCTCAATTGCAGAACGTTACGGTCTTGATGGTACGTCGCCCTCAGTTGTAACCGCTCTCTCTAAGTTTTTCCACGAATCTCTTCTCTGCAGCCGAACAAGTTCTGGATAATATTACTTACGCTCGAGCCTACAACTCCGATCACCAACTTACATTATTGGAGCATGCATGTGCCATGATGACCGAGCAGCGTTACGCTATACTGATAGTAGATAGTGCTACAGCACTCTTTCGAACCGACTATAATGGTCGTGGGGAGCTCGCCGCCAGGCAGATGAAGCTGGCACAGTACGTATACGGTCACTTCCAAGACCCAATCTTTCCAGTGCGAATGCAACCGTTTGATTGTATCCACAGATTTTTAAGAACTTTACAAAGGATAGCCGATGAATTCGGTGTCGCTGTCGTCGTTACGAATCAGGTTGTTGCTAATGTGGATAATGCGCTCTCGTTTGGTCCAGCTTTCAAACCCATTGGAGGAAATATAATGGCACATGCCGCTACTACTCGCCTTTCTCTGCGCAAAGGTAGAGGGGATAATCGCGTATGCAAAGTGTACGACTCTCCGAACCTCCCAGAAGCGGAAGCTGTATTCAGCATCAGTGAGCAAGGCGTCTGCGATGGAACAGACTAAGAGGGGAGTTCACTCTCTTCCGCTCTGGTCTGTTCCTTTAGTCGGTGTGGACTCGATAGTTTCCCACTCCTCTGGAATGCCCTGTCGGCGGTATTTCTCCGCTCTATCCGTAGTGCGCTGTGTGGCTTCTGGATCAGTATCCGTACGGGTGCTCGCAAACTTCTCGAACATGCCATACTCTGCCCCAGTTACCTGCAGGGTAACATCATGCAGGGCTTAGATGTAAGTGCAACCTCCTTACCACATAAATAAACGAGAATTCATACATACTTTCTCTTCAATTTTGATCAGTGCCTGTCTCCCTCCCACAAGTAACTGGGCAATCACCTCAGGGTCCTGCAGTAGGACACGGGGAACTTTAGTAGCTGTGGATACGTTTCGAACACTAGTCTTCCTTGACAGTGCGTACATTCTCGTAGCGTGCCTGTTCGAACTCATGACGTGCATTTCTGGCCAATACATGACCCCATAACTCTCCATTGTGATCTTGCCAGTGGAATCGTCTACACGCTCTCAGAATGTCCCGGTAGAGCTGCAACACTTCTCGTCTGTATAGCAATATAAAGAGATTCGTGACTACACATAGAATCGTTTTCCTACGCCTCACCGTATAGAACACGGAACTTACTTCCTGAAATTGGGAACTGACATTTTCATGCGAGTGTGGAAAGCAGAGTGTACGGCACGCACGCACCACACGATTTATTTTCGCTTTTTCCAAAGATGCGATTCATATGCATTTCTGACAGTTATGAAGATTTATTTGCATTGCAAAGTATGCAATTGTGCATCAAATATACCCATTGGGAGAAGACTCAGTTGTGAACCTACCTTATTTGTGCAACAACGCTACTTCAAGAACTTGTTCAACGCTGCAGTCTACCTTGTACACTTCGTGCAAGTGGTTGACGTACGGCAGCATATTTCAGCAGTGCCTGCATTGGAGAGACTTGTTCTCGAGTGGAGTATGATCAGGCGATAAAACTTTACGGTGTGGTGCTTCTTGTGTATGTTTGAGCTTTCAGTCTTTGTACCACATCCGGCTACCACTGCCCTTCCTCAATATCTGCCGGGCGTTTAACAGACGCTACAAATTCTTTATACTCTGCGAGAATTTGACGATTTTCTGCATTGTCTTCATAAGCTCTTTCTCCCAATTCCCTCAGCTCTTCAAGATTTGCTTCTGTTAATGGAGGACCACCTGCGCCGTATACGTTGGTCATCGACGAATATTCTCTGTCAAATGTAAATCGCTCAGTCACTGGATATTCCTTTTGAGGATCTTCACCATTCTCTGGAGGTCCACAGCGCCCTCCTCCTCCAACGCATTCACGGTCGTTGGGCACCCATGGTTCATCGAAAAAAGAATCCGGTACGAGCTCCCGGACACATTGTTCGTACTCCAGAAGTAACTCTTTATGTTTCGCGAGGCAACTCTCGTATAATGATGTGTCCATTCCGCGAGCAAAGGATTGGTTTTCCATTTTATAATTCAGCTGAGGTGGCGAAAATTCGTAGTGGAGCTGCGTGTTCAAAATCAGTTCGCACTCGTTTTGTCGCTTCATGACATGATGGTGAATTTCCCGGCATGTTGTATTCAAGAAGCGGTCCCTGAAGTTACGAATGTCATCTTGTCGGTCGCCGAAAAAAGCTGAATACTGATGATGCCTATCATACCAGTCTACCTTCGTCGTAAAGTTGAACGGATGCTGGTCAGCAATAATGTGGGCCGGGAAGGTAGAAGTTTCGTTTTGTCCGGGTTCCCATCCGAACGGACTCTCCAAATCTAACGCATTTAACACATTCAGTTGTTGGTTCTCCAGCAGCTCGCCTTCAATGATTCTTAAAATACCGGTCGTGTCGGTATTCTCTTCGTTCAACTCTGAAATAGCCACATATTTTGTTCTTCGATATAGAACTGGTCGAAGCGGTCCAATTAACAAATCCGCTACAGTTGGATGAACAGGATTATCGGCTATATTCTTGTCAACATAGTTCCGATGCCACGGCTGGGCTTTCACTGCCGGCACACTGTTCGGGGTCCAAACCGAATTGCTCAAGTTTTGCGGATTGACAAACTTAGATAGAACGAGATTCTGACCTTGCCCAGTGATATCAGCCAATGTTTCACCATCCAATTCTTCTGCAAGCACACTTGCTCTTTCTTTAGCTGTGTATGTTAACGTCGCTCCGCTTTTATCGTTATGGAGTGAAAACACTTCTTCTGAAGGGTCAAACGTTTCTTCCCATTCCTTCACGCGTATGTTCCAGGGTCTATCCTCCATTCTCCATCGTTGTCGGTAGATGTCGTCCGGGTTGTCGTAACCTGCTGCGTACAGAGCCCTGTGAAAGTTTAGTGTAAAATCAATTACTCCGTGAGCATTTTTTACACTTTCCCAAACTGGTTGCATAATAGGTAATGGCATCATATATGCCTTTGTAGCGTAGTATGTCCGTGCCAGGTAAGACAACGTCTGACGACACTTCGAAAAAGCTTCAGAAAACGATTCTCCATTAGTATGATTGCAAACGTTGTTTGGAGACACGGTATGGTTCAAAGTACTCACTACAGTGAGATCGACGGTTTCGTTGCCATCTGGTAACAACGAATGGACAAAGGTAAATGGTCCGGAAGGCCACTTTGATTTTGCAACACCGGCGAGACGCCTTTGCTGGTAGGTATCATCCACCTGCATCCACATTACCCATTCCTTGTATAACGGATTATAGATAACTTTAGGTCTCTCTGCCCGATAAAAGAACCTTTTCATGGCTGGACAGTTAAGCCTCAGCTCTGATCCTCCAATGTAGCGATTTGAACTATGGTTATACGTCCCATTGATCCAAAAGCGACCCTGACGGACAAAGAATTGAGTCACTATCCTCTCAAAAGATTGGTGCAAGTCATTGCCAACCACGACTGTTGCATTTGAAACGTAATAGAGGGTATTGTTGACAAAAACGCCATCTATTGCCTCCTTGATATCTTCGGGTGAATCGAATCCCAGCATGGAATGATTCACGGTAACGAAGAAATAGCATAGATTCGGAACGTCTATGGAGTGTTTGCCATTGACCTCTTCCGCACGCTTCTGCGTCTCCTCTTGTAAAGCTGGTCGAACCACAGGGTCGACATCGTTTCCGCATAGCCTTTGCAATGTGTCGAGATACTGCTGGTGTTCCACTCCACCCGTCTCGCTTCTCAACAATGTCTCATTCGGACAACGGATTCTACTATTTGGAAAAGCCGTCAAATTAAATACTGTGTCAAACTTCGCAGGTATAAGTACGTTAGACTTAGGGTCCCAAACTGCACCTTGCTCCGTCCGCAAAATCTCGACATCCAGTTTCTCTCCACGACTGGACTGGGACTTGTTCCAGTATGGACTCAAAGAATTCGCGTAGTCCATCCTGTACTTCTCTATGACCCCAAATGCTTCGTGTATTCCCATCGAATCTTTGTTTGGTATCGTTGAGTCACCATACACGTTGTCTGTTATGTTAATGAAATGGAGCAGTATCCCCTCGTTTCTCCAGGTGATGAAGTCATTTGTGCTGCAGGTTGCAATTCCACCTGTTAGATAAATGGGGACACCGTTCAACTGATCGTCAGCGAGAAAATTGTCATGTTCGCCATACCAGTACCACCTTCCAGTGTTTCCATTCCAACTGCTTCCGTAACCATCCAATATTGGGTCCTCTCCTCCAAAACGCTTATCTTTATTCAGAACGCTTCGTGTTAATTCATCATCGCGCACTCCCGGTTCTCCGACACTTGTCAAAGAGGAGTCTCCGGCTCCGGCCCGCCTCCCTGCACTAAGACCTGAGTCTATCGAAAGAGATATCGAACTCCGATGGATCTCTGCAGAAACTGTGTCTCCTGGAACGAAATGCATATCTCCCATGGAGACTTCCCCATGAGTGGAAGCGCGAGAGGAGGCGGACCGCTGTACTTGAGAGTCGTACCACTGGTGCGGTGGCCCGTCTCCAAAAATCAGACCATCTCTCCACGGATGAGTGAACTTTTCCAGATTGGAAAGATGGTTAGAATGCCGTGTTATGTTATCCAACTGTGATTCCACACCGTAAAGGGGGTCCGGACCAAGGTCAGTGCGTCTCCACCGAGATTGCACCGGCCGTCGAATGAAGCTACGGTCACCCTCTCGCAACGAAGGTATGGGACACTCAAAGCCCATGGTGAAGTCAGGGCCTACGTACAACTCATCAAACCACGTAGTCCCTGCATCAAACTGGAACAAGCCTAAATGCCGCAACGACACTCCGCTAAAGTGAGCACTTGAAACCACCGTCTCATCGTCAATGCGCATATTAAAAGTTTGGTTTTCCCAAGAAATGAAAATGTCAAGTTTATACCACCGTCCCCATTCAATGGGATGGTACACAACACTGCTTGGGGTCGAGGAATTGATGGTTTCTCCAGGTGTCCCTCTGTAATTAGATCCAATAGACCACCTGCCATGAATGATGGCAACACCAATTAGTACTTCTCCGTCCGTTCCCAGGAAGTCTGAAACATCACTGTTATTTCCTAGAAGAGCCAAATGGAAGCCGTTGTACGAAAATACCGACCCTCTGGTCGGTTGGGCAGACTTAACAAAAACGGATACCCTGTTTGGCACGATCCTTTCAGCGACAGCCGGACGGGATGCTTTCGACAGTTTCCATGCGTTCGTCTCATATTGCAACGTGAGCATGGGGCCATTGAATAATTTCGGCAAGGGGACCTTAACGCCACTATCCGAAGTAACTTCCTCGTCCACATCTATTCTCAGACTTCGTTGGGTATCTGCTGCTCCCCCATTGAACGCGTCTATTGAAAAAGCCATGTTAGCTCCAGTAAATTGCTGTAACAATCCGCGTTGACCAATTTGCTCGGAATCTGTACGGTTGACCGGCAACGGTAGTCGGTCGCTACCGTTGACACCTTCTTGTGTGATATTAGTGGAGGTGAGTCCATCTTTACCTTTCGCTCCACCCTTCACATTGATAAGGCCAAGTCTCTGCATACGTACTGTTTGTGCCACAATTCCCAAGAAACCTCCGCCTCCTCCACCTCCACCTTTCCCATCTATCCCCATCCCATCCCCTCCTGCTCCTCCAGAGGCTGTAACAGGGGCATCGAGTCTGACGGTACCTTCCGCAATCAATCGAACGGAACCACCTGCGCCTCCCCCTCCACCTCGATATGCGGGAGCACCATCTGCCCCGTTCGTAGAAATACTGCCGTTGACTCCAATGGTGATATCGTTTACAGCGAATAGTTCAATAACTCCTCCACCACTTCCGCCGGCCCCGGGAGGCTTGTCATCACGTAGGAAAGGGAGAATTTGTTGCGGTATTTCGGCCCCAAGGCAGCCGCCGGCACCACCTAAAAGCCTTGTGGAATTGAACCTTGGAGAGGGTACTGACGCGTGGAAAGCGTGCCCAAAGCCGCCCCTCCCCGCATTAGTTCCTCCTGTACCGCCGTATCCAAGGAAATATTCCTCGGTCCTAGAAAATGAGTGCGGTGAGAGTCCCACTCCCAGTTCAGGTTCCTCCACAAATAAATGACCTTTCGTGACCTGAATGATAGCAGTGGAACTGTTGAACTGCAGCTCACTACCATTCAGCGGGGCAGACACGATAGCATTCGGAGTCCCCTCCGAGAAATAGGCAACGGACCATGTCTTCCAAGCCAGGGTGATAGTATATGTTATGTTATGAAAATCTGCTTGTTCGTTGTTCAAGCAGAATGAGGTAAAACACCGTAGAGGGCGTTCTGTATTGAAAGAGCTGCGAGAAACGTGTGCTGAACTCAAAGAAAACGGCTTCAGAGTCCTTTCCAGACTTTCCTCCAAAAATTGGGCTGACACTGACACTGGAAACTCTCCCACTAATTCGCTGCCTTTCTTCAGGATCCACGTGCCATCGATAATTTTGCCGTCAACTTCTGTAGAGGCCTTGACTCTTGTTCGGGGGTCAGTCAGAAAACTGTCATTTACATGGAGCTCCGGTTGGTCTCCAAGACGGGAGAGGAAAGTGACCTTCCATGTAAACCCTGTGGCGACAGATATCCCAGCTCGCGTAACGTGGAGCTTTCCGATATAAGGATGGAGTTGCTCCAGCCTCTGCTTCATCTCGGCGGCAGTGATGTCCACTTTGAGAGGGACTGAGAGTCTGCCAAGGAAGGACACTTTGAAAGTTCCTCTGAGAGTCTGTCCACTTTCTACAATCGCGTCAATGCGTTGAATTTCTCGGACAATTTGGTCCTCTATTGAAATCGTGTACTGCTGAACGTGTAGGATAGCAGTTCCTTGTTGGTCTTCCTCCGCCGGAGCCTCCGTAATATTTCGCACTCCAGGTCTTCCCTGCAGATATTGATGACGCATTTATGGGTGAGCGAATAAAATTGTCAGCATTGTTAATGTACATACTCCCAGAGTTTCCGGAGGAATGTCAATAGGGGTGTCGATGACGGTGGAACTCAATGAGTAGAGTGCCAGAGGCATTGATCCATTAAGATCAATGCGCGTTAAAGCTCCAATGTAGAGGCTATCAAAGAGGAAAACTGCCATAGTGACGTTTTCAGCGGTTGTCCTGTGTGTTCCAACCAGCTGGATGGACTCTTGCGGATGTTGTATTGTGCTGACGTTCGCATTCCCCAAAACCTGTACCGCCAGCATCGCCTCGTCCGTGTTGATTCTGACATGTATATTAACGTCATTTAAGAATAGCGGTCCCAGCGACTCCCCTAGCTCATGTAGCTGGAAGCTCTGGCGGGACTTCAAGGGAGGGTAGATCTCAACGCCTGCATCAAGACTCCAGCCCATTGTTCCAGCTCTCCAATCTTCAAAGTTGAAAAATGCATTCGCAGCGAATTCCTTTCCACCTTCAAACGCTTGGACTGTGTGCTTCAGTGAAGCATCCGAAATATTGAATTCGGTATGTGCCATGTTACAGCGATGTGTGATTTTACACCGCCGGTAGTTCTCGGCATCTGGTCGGATAGGCTCAGTGTATGGAAACTCGGGCTCCTCTATGATCTGTGCAAGCGCACAGTACGTACAGCACAAAAGACATGCAAGTATGCTTCGCGTCTTTAACTTCATTGTGCTACTCTCATCATGTATGTTTTCGTCTCCTCGAACTGTTTGGCCTCGCACGTCGTTCGGGAGCGCATGGCATTGCCTCCCTACCTTATGGTCATGACTATCACTCTTCCGCTATCATACCACTGATACCTTATTTCGCATCCCAAAGTTTCCAGGCAACGGAAGCACTAACACATGAGCCTCCTTGGTTTTGTGGCCCTTTGCTGCGTGAACTGTCTACTAGCAACACTAGCGCTTGAGGTTGAAGTTTGTGGCGGATACCGGGTCTGTTCGGGTTTATTCGGTCCGAAATCTCCGGCAGAAGACCAGGGTCCGGATCATATTCACTCTAGTAAACATCCTCGGATCGAAACCTCAGCCTGCCAAAAAAGGAAGTATTTTGTGGCTTAAACTGGTTGCGGTATCTATCAGGTAAGTTTGGTGTGTTCCTAGTTTCCGTTGCATTTTGCCCATCCGAAAAGTGTGACTCTGATAGGGGATGGGGCGACGACCCCGAAGCTTTTTGCTTCTCTTTGGCTTCCCCTGTTCGAAGCCCCTCTCGTCCCCAGGGCTCCTCTTTTTCCCATTTTTGTCTCTGGTTATCTATGTCATGCATACCCATTGTATACCGTGCTGTTGGCACTTCGTGTGTACACAGACGTAAAGTACCACCAAAGGAACGGAAAAAGGAAAAATGAGACATTTAGCAGCTTACTTGATGCTCTACCTCGGAGGCACCGAGACTCCCACGGCCGAGGATGTCAAGAGAGTCTTGAAGAGTGTAGGAGCTGAAGCCGACGATGAATCCCTCCAGAGACTCATTACGTCCATGGAAGGACAGGTAGGTGCTTTTCAACCCCGACTCGAAGCAAGCGATGTGGTGGTGTAAACTTCACGTCAAATTTCTGAGTACAGGATGTAGAGAAGCTCGTACAAAAAGGATCTAAGAAATTGGTCTCTGTTGGAGGAGGCGGTGGCGCTGCCGCTGGTGGAGCTGCTGCTGGAGGTGCTGCTGCTGCTGGCGGTGCCGCCGGTGGTGCTGCAGAAGAGGAGGAAGAATCAGAATCCTCTGACGCTGGTGGTGCTGGTGGTCTCTTCGACGAGGACAGTGATGATGACTTCGTAAGTTTGTCGTGGAGTCAAGAAATTTGTATATTCCTTCGTTATATGGCTATTGTTATGTGCAAACAACGCAGTAAGTTACGGTGTATAATCGAAATAACGAGGGAATTCAGCTTAACTGTTGCCGCCGTCCTTTGGTGAACACAATAAGACACTTTTTCGAACGAGTATATGCTTGGCACTACCTTAAGTTGATTCATGGCACGTTTTCGTAAGATTTATTGGATTTCGTAACCATTCCCTTGCGGAATCGCTAGTAGGACGCTTAACAAGCTCTCCAAAGTTTCCCTATCGGGGTCGTCTGCACTGATGAACTTGGAATATCGTTCCTTCACTTCATCGTTTTTACATGGTTCCCCTTCGGCCATTGGAACCTTTCCATCTTCCGCCGTAGCCGCAATAATACCGTATATTCGTATCATTTCCTTTAATAGCAAGTGCTGTGTACCAGATCGAAGAACGTGTGCGACATCGTAGAATGTCTCAAACGGGTCCTCGATTCCAAACGTTGGCTTCCGCGCCCATCCTTCGACGTCGGCTTTCCATTCTTTACGAACCTCAGCTCTCCAGCCAAAACGATTAGTAAAGCAAAAATCATACCGAGCAAGAACTTCAGGATCGAGTGTATCGCTACTTACGTCATTACCTTTCTTCCCACCATTCTTCGTAATGTCTCTGGGTACCGGTGGGGTCGGACGGATACTAGCCACATGACGCCGACTGTCAAACTCGAACGAATAATGCCATAGAAATTCGAGTAACAACTCCCCTATCGACGTTTTGTTACGCTCACATAAGCTCCGGATTTGTTTGGTTTTAGCGTTGTTATGGTAGAAGTACCCATCAACAACTTTGCCGTCTGCGTTTGAAAGCGGATACACCGGTGCAGGTTGATTGGTATCTCCGCCTTGGTTCTTCAGCCGGTACACAGGCACTCCAGGGAGGATGTCCACCGGGTTAGTTGAAACACGGCCAATTGATTTGCCAGACCAAGTCTTTGGCATAGCTTGCAAGCACGGAATCGGCGGTGGTTGTAGCTTTTGCAGGAAGGAGAGTAGCAAGAGGATCCAGCCATAAGTGGAAAGGGTTGCTTTAGAAGCATCATTCATCCCGCGATGAGACGCCAGAGCTTTGATCGCAAATACGAGCGGTCGAACCCGCTCATCGCAGTCACCGTAAGATTTCAACAGTGCAGTGTTTTGCGTTGCTAGCGGATTATAAGCACACAGGTCACAGTGAAGATTTGATGCAGGATCAACAAACGACACAATGGGAACACGAGCTGTTGCACGCGTAGACACGGATTCCATTCCGTTTTCTTCCAAGCACGCAGCCACTTCTGTTACTAGTTCTTCCGGATCAACGATTTTATTGAACGTTTCTTCCAATCGGAGTCCCAGGCTATCACTAGCACCGTCAAAGTCAGGAATCAACCTCGTCCTGCGCTTTATCGTCTTCCGCTGAAGGACAGTTCGGGTGAGAGCCATATCAACATCAGAGTTGTTAGATCCGAAACCGTTGCCACTACTGCCAAATATGTCGAGCGCCAAATCAAGTTTTCCCTCTTTAAATACTGGCAGCTTCCGTAACATGTCCTTCAAGCGACTCTTTAGTAGCGAATGCTTTTGTTCTGCCTCTTCAGAGGAGCGATTACCCAAGAACAATATATTAACAATTTTGGTACACAGCTCGGACGCTTTGTGAGGAAGCTTTTCTGGGGGCACCAAAGTGGAGGGCTTAATCAACTCGGTTATTCGAGGGCTGTCAAACGTCAGAGAAGAACTTGCAATATCAGGAAGCTCCTGCTTTGAAATACGGCCACTCGTTAGCGCGATGTGCCCGTTAATGATATTGGCCGCGCGCGTCGCCAGCAATGTAGATATTTGACTATCGGAGTGATCCGATACCACATCAATCAAGCTTTCAGTTAGGAAACAGTACGCCGCATTCCATCTTGCCAGCGTTTTCTGCTGAGAAGAAGTCAGCAACAGCCATATGGGTCTATTGTTCAACACATCATCCATAACACACTTGGTGGAAACATGAAGAGCAATCTTCTCCTTTGGAGCCCAAAACAAAGGCTCGTATCCTAATCGCGAACAAAATTGCACCAGAGACTCTTCCGATTCATCCGTTTCATCAGCACTTCCCTTAAGCTGACGCGCAAGCTCAAGGAATTTCGATTGGGCAGAGCTAACACAGTCCAATAACGACCCAATGAACGTGGCCAATTTGTATAACGATGACATACAGTTCCAGAGAGCCTCACCAATTTCCTTGTCTTTTGCCTTCGACTTCTCATTATCCTCGGCTGAACGAGATAAATATGCCGACATAGCCTGGGATAGCAGACCTCTGATGGACGTGGCTGCTTGGACCGCCCTAGTAATCGAGCGCCTTGAGATTACGGGGATCTCTAGTTTGTCATCAGCCCTTAAAACGTTCCATTCTTTAGAGGAGGGAACCGAGCATTCTTTGACGAGGCATGTCTCTTCTTGTAACGCTGCACTCATATTCGAAATGATGTTTCCGGTGTCTTCCTCCGAAATAGCCTTCTGCTTCTGATTCACAGCGTCAATTAACGACGTCGCAGCGTCAACATCGAACAAGTCAAGAATTTCATCTACTCGTTCCTTATGGTGAATCAAAGACTCCAACAGATCTTCGCCACTAACTGTTACTCTACAGGGGCCTACAGAAGCCAACACGTTTGGTCCAAAATCGTCGTCGTCGTTGTTTCTTGGGGCAGTGTTATCGTTCTTCTTCGCAATGGCTTCATCAAAAAGACGGAATTCATAGCAGCCGAACTTCTTTGGCATATAAAATTTGACGAAACAGTTTGGAGGAATATTACCATCCTTGTCAGGACGAAGTCTTTGATTTTTCATCGTTATGTACTCATGAGCGTCTCTGGTTCCCACTCGATAAAGTCCAACGTACAGAATTTTCTTTGGTGGACAGGGACCAGACAAGAATACTTTTATGTAGTCATGAGGTCCAGTCACGAGGGGAGAGATTCTAAGTTTGTGGATCTTCGATTTACCAACCCCGTTCTCCTCTTGAGCAGCGTGGTTTTTCTTCGGGTTCTGTTTATTCCGGGAGCCACCAGTCGAGTTGGAGGCCGTATCATTGTCATTTCCAGCCGGTTTATTGTCTCCACTGCTTTCCCTCCCACGCCCACCTCTTCCCTTTGGCTGCCGTTCCAAGTTCTGGTTTGGATTTTTCCGTTGCTTTCCACCTCGTGACGTCGAGTTACTAGGAGCTTTGCAGGCAGCATGCGTCTTTGGAGTAGAGTCAGTAACCTTAGGCTCATAAGAGGATTCTTGTCGAGGTTCAGAGAGCAGTGGAGCTACTGGGGCTTGTCCAGCTGCCGAGGGGGGCTCACTGCCGTAGTTCGAATGCTGTGGGTGAGTCGACTGAAATGAGCTAGGCCAGCCGGCGTGCCCTTGGTTCGACCAAGTGTTCTCTTCATGAAACCCATTTTGGCCTTGTAAAAACTCTCCATGTGTACGTTCCTGATCATCGGGGCCACGTTGAGAAGCCGTCCTCAGACTATGCGCCCCACTAGTCCTATTGTCAACCGCCGTCTCATGTCCTCCACCAGCATCCGGACTGTTTAACCCTGCCGTAGACAGCAACATTTCCAAATTATCCAGTATGTCGTTAGGCTGACTGCCAACTCCCTGTGAAGGGTTTTGGGCGATCCTTAATCCGGGTAGAGTACCGTCTCCACCAGGCTGAGTCGCAGGGCCATAACCCTGATAGACTGCAGGATGCCAATGCTGTGGATACCCAGCGTAGCTGGTACTCTGCGAGTTGGACGGCCACTGCTGCGATCCTTCATATCCCCAAGGTTGCGAGGGTATCGCATTTGTAGCTTGATTATACGGATGGGGGTAATACCCCGCTGTCTGAGGTTGCTGGAAGGGCATTCCTTGAGGAGGATATTGCTGAAACCCCTGTCCTGAGGGCGGCGCTTGGTGGTGTAGTGGCTGGKGCGCAGCCATGCCTCCACTTTGCCCGAAAACTTGTTGCTGCGCTGGAAGAGGATGTTGTTGCCGCCCTTGGCCAGGAAGTGGTGGGGTTCCTGCACTCAAGCCCAGTCCTGCAGAAGGAACACGGCCTCCATCTGCAACAGGTGCTGCTCCTCCTACTCCTTGAGGCGGTGGTGGCTGGTGCATATCGTAATTCGCAGGCACCATCGGAGGGTATACATGCCCAGAAGGCATCTGAGGAGGGGGAAAGTGGTGATGATGTGGTGGCTGGCTTCCTCTATTGTCTGCACTTTCCTGGCCTCCTGGAGGAGGCTGGTGCTGTTGTTGATAAGGGTCCATTTCGGGACGGTAAAGAACTCGTTCTCCTCTGTCTGAAAGTAACCCTTTACAATTGTGAGTAACACAATACAACGCCAAATAAGAACTCTATCCGTAGGGACTTCAAGAAAAAAGCTTGAGGACACTTTTGTTGAGGAAGTTAGCCCGTCACTGATACAGGCAAGTCCTGCTACTGCTACAAGTAACAAAAGTACCTCACTCAAACGAAGGTGGGTTGTCAATTAACCACTGTGAACAAACTTCCAAAATTACAACTGGAAACATGTACAAGTACCCACCATGTCATGACTACACGACTGGAACTGCTGGAAGCCTTGCACTTGAGAATTCCACGAGGAAGTGCGTGTATTGTATTTATCCTACCGCAAGAATTGCTGTCGAGGAAATCCACCAGCGTCGTTTGCAGTTCGATTATATGTTCTGAAGGATCACAAAATTCCATTCTATCTACGGTTGTTACGAATTCCGACTCGAATTGGCATGATTTACACCCCAACATGTATGTATGTGACAGACATCCCACCGGCCGGGGAGTTGACCGCAACCTCATGACATGATTTCGACACTTCACACTCATTGCAGATGAATGTCTTGTGTAAACAGAAAGAAATTGTACTCTGTCGTCCTTTGATTTTTCAAAAATATTGGGTTGATAACATGAACTTGATAACTGTTACCATGGGTTTGTACAACGTTTACAAGTTCAGAGCTTGTTATTAGTTGATTGTTAGAACTCATTTCTCTGGACTACTTTTTACCAGCCAATTGTCCTTCTGATTGTCCTGTATAGACTGTCATGCTCGGTTCCCGGCTTCCTTGTGATTTTCACCATCTATTGATACAGAAGCAGTTTGTGGGCGACATGCTGGTTAAGAGGATGGAAGCTTATTTTGACGGAGAACAAAGCTGGCCTTTTTTTACCTTTCAAGTGGTGACGAAATAGCAGCTGCTTTGAAGAGGCAGCTCTCGTGCGGAGGGAGTTATGCGAATTGTGGGACGCAGAAGTCGAACGCAAAGCAGTTTGCTATCTCGGAAAAGATAAGCGAGCCCCCTGCAAGCGTTAAAAGTTAAGTTGAGGAAGACTACTATGAAACTCGTTGAGTGCCGATCTTGTCTATGGCGTCAAGAGAGAACTGCGGGAAGAAAAACCGGACAAGCTTGCTGTTCCCCATCGGACTCGGCACTGACTACGACATATACCGAGCTAGCGTATCCGATGACCTCCCTCTGATTGAAATGGATTTGATAGGACTGGAAAAGTTTCTTCCCAAACGTAGTCGCCAGGTTCAGGGTTCAATCACCATTCGGCTGTCTTCCTGTGTTCCGCCATCCAAAGTCCCACAACCGAACTCTGCTCTCTCTCTCTCTCTCTCTCTCTCTCTCTCTCTCTCTCCGGGCACATCACAAGATACGCCTACAGCCTATTCGAAAAAGTAAGCAGGACAGAAGAGTGAGAGAATGCCCCCAATGCCTAACCGTGCACTAGGGGATTCTTACCTGTATTCGTGTCTTGGAAGTGAATCCCGCTCTGTCGAAGGGTCGATTCCTTGTGAAACCATGACGAAGATGTGACTGATGGCCCACCGGCAGCTGGATGTTAGCCGTGTGAAACCTAAGCTAGTGGTGGGCCCTCGTGAGTCAGTCGCCATAAACGACCTGGCAACGTGATGTCTTCTTTATATTATCTGCAACTCTTTGCTGTTTTGGTTTCCTTGATAAGGGTATATACCATTCCGGAGTCATGTTAGCCAGGGAACGTGCCACATCATTGAAAGGGCCTTGCAACGGAGAATCATGATGCTTCCTGACGTTAAAGTATCTTACGTTAAAATAAAATACACTCATGATGACACATTCAAGTGGGTGACTGGACATACCTTACTAGTTGGTGAAACTTCGATATTGGCTCCTCGTCATGCTTGTGACAGAAGGATGTAAACCACCTCAATCCCTTATAGACATGGCCTACTTCCTCATTTCCAATTTGTTCTAACACAGCAGAGCTGGAGTGGTCACCCACAGACAATAGCTTCCCTGCCAAGCGGGGTGCTGAGTCTAAAGCTTTCGCCTCCTGAACAAGAGGTACTATCGCCAATCGTGCTCTTAAGTCTTCCTTGGTTTTAAGACAGTCCTCCCATAAACCTTGGTGAGCCGGGAGATCTCCATAGTAACTTCCATGTTCCCTTAGACGACTTGTAAGCCACATGTAGTGGCGAGCTTCATCTCGTGCTATATCTAAAAGGTCCACAAACATCTGTTTCATAATCATTCACTCGCACACATCCATTGACAGAGTCAGGCCTGTGTATCAGAAAGAGTGGTTGACGTACTTGTGTCGGCAACTCCTTTAAACCGTAGAATCTGACAATAGTGTCCCAGTATAGATCTGAATTCAAGAAGTAAATACACTTCCCTAGCGCTCCATTCAATGAGTTCAGTCGGACATACCGATTGCATTCAGTTCGATGTGTGCTAGGGAGTGCAATATGTATACCGCTAACGGGACTCTTGGCCTCTTGAATTCATTCGCTTTGACGAGATTTGGTTTGGTAGGACGCCCGGGAAACTTGGGAATATGATTCCGACGCGTGTCGTCGTATCTACTTATGATGTCCTCCCATCGGTTCTCATCCACCAACGAGTCCAACCCGTTCGTTTTCTCCTCATCAAAGTCACTATACCTTACGCGATAGAGAATTTCTCTTTCCTCCGCAGTGACTACGCTTCCCCCATCTGTGTCTCTCAAGAGACGCTCTGTCTCTTGCGTACTATGAGTCGAAGGCAGAGTCTCCAGTTGCTTCCAAGTCTGACGAGTCAGGGTGGCCTTCACTTCCGGATCCCTGGAATGGAGGATTCGCAGGCCGATTTCCTGTAAGTCGATTCCCTGTCTACCTCCACCAACGGCGTATACACTGTGAGAACGCCAGCGTGGCCGCAAGAACCTTGAAGGAATTGAAAAACAGCTTCCGAATCGGTGTCTCGCCACAGTTCTACTGACATCAGCAGCCTCACCAAGATGGACAGCAAAGGTCCGACTACCAAGTGACATTCTCTATGACCTTGTCCAAGCTTTGGCAACAAGTTTGTAGGGTCAATACAAGTTGTTTTTTTTTTTTTTCTTCTTTTCATGAGCTGTGTCTCTCGTGTTACAATAGCTGGCCGGAGGATGCGGTCGCAAGCACACCTTTGCGACACGAGGCTTCCAAAAACAATGCGTTGGTTCGGGTTTGTTTGTACCTGTGCGCTCTGCAGACGCACGACCTCATTATCTGTGATGGTACGATTGTTGTTTCATTTGGGTGAATGTGAGGCCATCCTTATCGGGGGAAAACATTCATAATTACCATAGCACGATTCTGCCACCCACGGAGAAAGCGACCATTGGTTGAGGGGGCTTCAAGGAGGTCTTCCATACATATCCCCCAGTCCCGTGGACGATCGCTAGACCATGCCACCGAAGCGCAACAAAGGAACGCGATTGTCCTCGCGGGAATCGGAAAGCGACGATGAAGGACAAATCCTCCATTTCAAAGTATGTATGGCTTCGTTTGGGTTCCCACTGTCCAATGCAACCAACCGTGTGCTTGTGTATGTGGTATGATGCAGATAGTGGTTCTCGGCGATGGGGCTGTGGGTAAGACCAGTATATGCCACAGGTTCACGGAGGAAAAGTTCTCCTACGCGTATAAGCAAACAATCGGCCTGGACTTCTTTCTGAAAAGGCTTATCTTACCGGGCAATGTACAGGTTGCTCTACAAATATGGTAAGGGAATACTTCCCATGGCACTTTTTGTGGCATCCGGGTATGGTAATTTAGGGGTTCCGAACTGCAGGGACATTGGAGGACAAACGTTAGGTTCCAAGATGTTAAAGCGGTACATTGCTGGAGCGGATGCGATTCTGTTTACCTATGATATCACAAATTATCAGTCGTTTCAAAATTTAGAAGACTGGGTACGGGTAGTTACACATACAAATACAGACGATGCGGAACCAGAGGAGGGAGGAGACTCTAAAGCTGACCCGGATGAAGATGACTTACCTTACTTTGCCCTCCTGGGGAATAAGAGTGACCTTTCACACGTGAGGACCGTTAGAATGCAGAAGCATGCAGCATTCGCTGAGGAAAACGGGATGAGCTCATTTCTATTATCGGCGAAAACAGGGGATCAAGTTCCCACAACGTTCTTTAAGATTGCTGCTGATTTAGCTGGAATTCCTCTATCGAAACCGGATACGCAAGTTCGCACTAAAGTAGTCAAGGCAGAGTTAGTAGACCACGATAAGGACGATCCGGATGTTAAAGAACCAGATATGAGTAGAGGAAGGAGATGTACTATACAATAATAATGATAAATATTCGGAATGACCAATTAAAACCTGTAAGGTAGTGCATTTGTTTCTCGTCTCAACAAGTCTAACGCCTCTCTGTGGCAGTACTGTTACGGGATAGTGAACTGCTCAGCGAAGCTCCCTTGTACAGGCCGTTTTGGGTTTTCTTGCCGAAAGGTGTCGACGTAAGACCAACGCGGCTGTTTTGCTTTGATGAGCTTGCGGGAGTACGCGCAATGGTCCCACTTGCCCACGTCGTCGAAGCACTCAGAGTGTGTCCTCCCTCCGATATTTTGAGCCCGTAAGTCTCAGCAGTTCGCACTGCCTTTTTGTACAGTCCGCGTGCCCGCTTTAGTGCCATCTCAGATATCTCGAGTTTTCGCTCCCAGTTTGATAGCTCCCTTTCCAGGTTCTGCATTTTTTCTTTCTGCTCCACGTAATCCATAGTCCGTGGGAGGTTCTCGGTTGCTGATAATTGTCCAGATAAGGAATGTACTTGACTTTCCCCTTTCTTTATCTCGTTTGCAACTTGTTCATTTTCCTGTTTCAACCTCTGAAGCAGCTCACTCCGAGTTGATATTTCCTGTTTTCTCCAAGAACACTCTTGTAATAACGTATTAAGACGGTGCTTCAGAGCATTCAACGTTTGTACTGTTTGACCGGTTGACATTTTAAGTTGCAATAACTGTTGGTTCTTCTCTTCAATTTTCTGTAAATACTGTTTGTTCTCAATCTGCAGTTGGTGGAAGTCTATATAATGGAGAACATCCCCCATTTCTTCTTTCTGACGAAGCTGCGTCTCCGCTTTCTTGATACTATTTCGAAGGCTCGTGTTCTTCAGTCGAAGTTTTTCGACTAAGGCATCTTTTGCTCGTAATTTGTCTTCGAAGTACTTTGTAACCTTCTCTGCCATAATTTTGCCGGTTCGTGAATTTTCTGCGCCTTGAACAATGTCTCGCCGGAACTCGTATCCCTCCTTTTCCAGTTCTCTTATACGAATATTTGTTTGCTCCAGCACAGCCTGCAGTATACGAATCAACATATCGTGTGAACAGTATGTGTCAAGGTTTACTCTATATATTAAGCATACCTTTAGCGTCTCAATCATCTGTGTATACTTTTTATCCATAGACTGATTCTCTTTCTGATAGTGGTCCAATTCTGACGACGCGATCTCTAATTTTTGATCGATTGTTAGCGTTGTGGGCCCCTTCTGTTTTTTCCCACGCTTCTTCCTCCACGACTTTTTAGATTCTTCCCCAGATTGCGCGAATAAATCTTCGTTTGGCTGCATAAGATAGCAAATACAGATATTGAAAAGCATTCGTATAGCCTGCAGCGCCCTGAACAAAACGAACACGTACGTCAACATGTCGCCGTAAGTATGACTCGAAAATCTCTTGTTCCAGTTCTAGATGTCGTACTCTTTTCCTCTTCTCCTCCAGCTGTAGAGACGTATTAACATATAAAAAAGTACTCATTCTATGTATGAAAGACCAACTAACCTTTTTTTCTAACTCATCCGGATCTTTATCCATTAGCGAATGATCCTCTCCTATATCCTGAACCTCTTCGAAGCTCTTATCAGTGCCAGCTTGGCTCCATGTCTTATGTTGTTGCGTAGCAGTGGAAGCACCTGTTTCTTCCTGGCGTTGTTCTATTGCCTCGGCTTCGGCGTCGGTACCCACTTCTTGAAGACTGCGTTCTTCGTGAATACCCAAGCCACCTTCCTCTTCTGTTTTCCCATGCTCTTCCTGCTCTTGCCCTTCGGATTCTTCGTTATCTTTTCGACCTTCATCTTGCTCTTCATCTTCTCCGTATTGACCTTCTTGTGGCTGCTCTTCCTCCTCCTCACCACGTTCATCTTCTCCATCTCTTTCCTCCTCTTCTTCATTCTCCTCTCTTTCCCCTTCCTCTTCCTCTGCATCATTGGCGTCCGCATGCTGCTCTTGGTCCTCCTCCTCCTCCTCCCCCTCTTGCTCTTCCACTCCACCGCCTCCTGGAGCATCTGAGGGGCCTGTATCATCGTTTTCCTGTGCTAGCTCATCTTCCGCGGGTTGCTCAGTCGGGGGAGTTTGGTCACCTTCCTCAGACATTTTCTCACCGACTCTAGTGCCCTACCACCAGCAGGCACACACACACGCGCTGTATTCACTGTATTAGTGGGTGAATGAATCAATTCTACAAATTCCAGCGTTACTGGAAGCTAGGGGATGAATCCCTGCACACCCTGGCCTTAACGGTAAGTCGCGCCAGTCGCAAGTTCACAAGGACCTTATGCCATATGGTCGGTATCACATGATACGGATAACAATCTCGGGGATACGAGAGCTGGCGGGGGGGGGGTCCGAAAACTGTGCGATATTGTACAATCGAAGGACATGTATGGATGACGTATCTACATTCACCCTCGAGGCTTGGACCAAATCCGCTTGGAAGTTCAATTTGACCCTTCTGCCAAGACTCAATTATTATTGCATCAAGGCTACGGACGAAACAAGTATGCTCTCCTAGCTTAAAACAGATTATATGGACGCGTTTATTGAGTTGATACCCTAATGTGACCGGACGGTCGTCGTAACAACGGTGTTACACTGAAGAGCGACTCCGAATCACAGGCTGATGATTTAGATCCTCGATGTGTATGGACGGACACACTAGCAAGGAAAGCTCGTTTGAATGGAAAGATGAAAGTATGCAATCTTGCTGCCGCAAAGCGTGTAAATCAGAAGGGAATATCTGAAGCTGCATCGTACACGTCAAACAAAACTGCGACTTGACTCCTTAGCAGCTAGCTTAGCTCCACACAAGATCAACGTCGCTTTCTGGGGCTGTTTGGTGTGTATTCTGGCAGTTTGTGATCCCGGATCAAGGCGCAGAGGTTATAGGTTCCTCTGTCGAGACGTGTGATTGTTTCGAGCAGTTTTGATAGAGTTTGTGGGGTTGAAAGAGGAGACAAGGCACCATGGGCTCATCCAACAAACAGCTCTTTATTTTGTTCGAGGCGGCCTCCGGGTACGCCCTTTTCGAGATCGTGGAGTCCGAGCACGTTGCATTGCAGACCTCGGAGGTGCAGAGTGCCATGAGTGATCTCTCCAGGTTCTCAAAAATCGTGAAAATGAAGGCATTCAATGTAGGTGTCAGAAGCCCTCTTCCGCCCGATCCAGGGCCGTAACATGAGTTTATGGCGCTCTCCAACGCTCCTTTCACTGAAATAACTTGTATTATCCATGTATCATTGTATTCGCAGGCTTTCACATCAGCTGAAAATGCTCTTCAGAACGTGAACGACATCTCTGATGGTAAGTAATACCTTTTTTGTAGTTTTTTCCGGCCCCTTCGGAAGCTCCATCGGGATACTATACAATTGGTGAATGGACTTGCAATAATTGTTGACGTCAATTTGCAGGTATTGTATCGGAGGATCTCAAAAACTTTCTGGAATTCAATCTTCCTAAAGTTAAGCCCGGCAAAACCCCAAAGTTCGAGCTCGGTGTGGTAAGTTATGATTCAGGTGAGGGAAATTCGTTGTTAGACGAACTTTATCTTGGCTTTGTTTGCTGAGCAGATTGATCACAAGATTGCTTTGGCTATTCAAGAAGCTGTTGGGGTTCCTTGCAAATGCAACGATGCTGTAAGTGACCATTCCTGCTCTCAGTTTGCCCGGTCCATTTTGATCTAAAGGGTATCATTTTTCCGTGGAAAACAGGTCAATGAGTTGATACGTGGGATTCGACTACATTTCGATCGCCTCGTAAGAGGACTTGAAGGAGGTGCAATGGAAAAAGCTCAGCTTGGTTTGGCTCACAGTTACTCCCGTGCTCGAGTGAAATTTAATGTCAATAAATCCGACAATATGATAATCCAAGCAATTTGCTTACTGGATCAGCTTGATAAGGATGTGAACACTTTCGCTATGCGGGTCCGAGAGTGGTACAGTTGGCATTTTCCCGAATTAAGCAGAATCGTGAAGGACAACTACGTCTACGCTCGGGTCGCTCGAGAAATTGGAGATCGATCGACGTTAACAGAGGAGTCCCTGCCCAAGCTACAGGAGATAACTATGGACGAGAACCAAGCCAGAGAAATATTTGATGCTGCCAAGGCATCAATGGGCATGGATATGAGTGAAATTGACCTTATCAATGTGCAGAGATTTACGGAAAGACTAGTATCTCTCGCCGAATACCGACATCGATTACACGAATACTTAATTGAGAAAATGAGCAACGTGGCTCCTAACTTGGCTGCTTTGATTGGAGATGTTGTAGGCGCTCGCTTGATTTCCCATGCCGGAAGCTTAACGAACTTAGCCAAGTGCCCGGCTTCAACAGTGCAGATTCTGGGAGCTGAGAAGGCCCTGTTTCGTGCGTTAAAGACCCGTGGAAATACTCCGAAATACGGATTGATTTTCCATTCGACCTTTATTGGTCGCGCTGGGGCTAAGAACAAGGGAAGGATAAGCCGTTATCTGGCCAACAAGTGCTCCATAGCGTCGAGAATCGATTCTTTTGCAGACTATACAACCAAAACTTTTGGTGAACATTTGAAAGATCAAGTAGAGCAACGGTTAGCTTTCTACGAAAGCGGTGCCACACCGAAGAAGAACCTAGACGTAATGCACGAGTGTGTTGAGGAGGTGAAGCCACTTATGGAACAGTACCAGCAGAAGACGGCAGCCAATAAAGAAGAGAAAAGCTCAGAAGACAAACAGCAAAAGAAGAAGGCTAAGAAAGCCAAGAAGAATAAAACTGGCGAATCGCCAGAAGCCACAACGCCGGAAGCAACAACGGTTACTCTCGATACGGAGAAGTCCAAGAAAAAGAAGAAAGCGAAGAAGCGCTCTCGTGAAGAATCCGAACAAGAAGGTGCTACTGCTACCCCAGCCAAAGAAGTCGAGGCAACTCCCGATTCTTCAGGTAAGAAATCCAAAAAGAAATCAAAGAAGAAGGCTTCAGCTTAAGAGACCACCGACGCTATTCATGGCCCTCCAACAAAAGACTGGCTTCTGAACCACGTTATATGACTAGCACTCAAGCTTTCCCCCTCTCTCTCTCTTTCGTCATAATGGGGCATGTTTAAAGACGTACAATACACTGCAAGCACGAAAACCACATTGGTATCACCTGGGCCAGGTGACCTGCACTTCGGCAAATAGAGCGGAGCTTGCGGCCCTTCTCCGTGGATTCACTGCTCCACGTTGACTGCCTCTCAAACCACGTTGTCCACGCCATATAGTGCGGTTGTATATGCTCTTGCTATCCGCGTTTGCTCCAGATTGAATCTGTCCAGTGAAAGGAGTGAAAACTTGGAAAAACTTTTCTGACCGTATCCCAAGCATATCCGGTTGAAGTTTACCCCGCAGGCACGCGAGCGACACTGACTCCGCTCAGTCTGTTGCAAGCCCTCCTTACATGTATACTTGTTGTCTCCAGTAGTTTTGACTCTTTGAGGTCATTTTCAGTTTGGATTTTTTGTGTGTTTATAGCTTTAGTGCCCTTTTGTGTGTGTCTGTGGTTTAATTTGACGGTGTGGAATTCCAGCTGACGTGTCTGTTCTGTCTCACATTTCATTAATTCGGGAACGACCATGGCGCATTTCGCAGCGTTTCGCACAGCTTCCATCAAGCTGAGGTCAGTCTTTAATTTGGCCCCTCAAAATGGCAACTCGACGCAACAGCAGGAGCATAACCGATTCACTGAAGGCGTTGAACGCTGGGCGCGTCCGAGCGCTGGAGGTCAGTTAACCTCTTCGGTCTCCAGTTCCAGCGGCTCCCCGGCCCAGGACACGCAAGAGCGCAAGGACGCTCTACAGGAAGAACACCATGAGCTCCGATCCAAGTCTGTGGACGATCCCGCCACCGGGGCCCCGGTGTATGCGGATCCGGCCGCGTACACGGAAAGCGATGAACTCCCCACTCTGGCAAATTCCACCATTGACCGTTGCAATAGGATCCTGCAGCAGAGTATGGACCGATGGGAAAGAGCAGCCGTTGTGCACTCTGGAAGTCCTATTGATGCCGGTGATGAACTGTATGAGACCTCGCCAACCTACACTCGTCGGCAGATTGCTGTCCCCAAACGAAGCCCTATCCGACGCACCGCCAGTGTTTCATTGAGCAAAGTCAGTGAAAGCGAAGCTTCCACTGCTACAACAACACAGAGTAGAACCGTCACTGAGGACAGTCACTCTTCAAATCAGGTGGCAAGTTCTCCTCGTCGGGAGCTTTCGAGTTCGTTTCGGTCGGTGGCGCACTCAACTGGATACACTGCGAACAGCTTCTCGGCCTCAACGAATTTTGCCAAGACGATCGCCATCGATATCACAAAAGTGTCTTCACCGACCACCAATGTCGCTTACGCAGCGGTAGCTGCCCCAGATGCTTCTGCCCCGGAAGCGTCCTTGGAAGCTGACTTACAGACCGATGCAGAGGGGGAAGCGATTCCCCGAGAAGGTGAGACAGTATCCGCTACAGAGCAATATGAGAAAGTTGCTTCGAAAAAGAAAAAATCTTCGAAAGACAATAAACAGGTAAGAACAATTTGTCAGAAATTTCTGAGGTTGTGCATTGCAACGTGTAACTGGACTCTATGCGATTCACAGAAAGACATGAACGTAATCTCTGACCGAGTCCGCCGTGAACTAATTGCTCCTCGAAAGCCCGTGACAGCAAAGATAGTCAAGTTTTCAAAGAATGGCTTTCCCGTCGTTCGTTTTACAGGGCAGTTTTCCTGGATAGGACTGGTACGTTTCTGCTCCCGTCGTGCATAGGCATCGGAGCTCTGACTGATGATCTCATTTCACCGTACAGAGGGCAAAGGTTATTGCTGATTCGGATTCAACGTTTGAGGACTACAAAGTGGGCCAAAACGTATACGTTCAAATCACAGATATATACCGAGAGAACGAATCCGATAGTGAGTCATACTGGCTCGTAGACTGCAAGTTACGAGAGGAAGAGGGGGTACCCGCGCCGGCGGGTAATATCAATAAACGTCAACAGCAGAATGTTGCCCAGGACAAAAACCAAGCGGATGGTGGCCAAGAAGGGTCCAGTGCGACGAGGTTAAAATTTGGGCCAACAGAAAAGAAAGAAACCACACAAAAATCTTCGACTTCCCGCGCTGCTTTGAATCCTTCAGCGTCGTCATTTGTTCCCTCGGATGCCCCTACTGCTTCCCTTAACCCTTCAACGCCTGCAGCGCAGATGTCACAACAACAACAACAGCAGCAGCAGGGCTTCTTCATAGGACAACCTTATTACATCACTCCCGTATATTATGTGCCTATGCCTCAACAACAGGTACCGTACCCCCCACCATACTCGCCCAGCCCCTATGGATACTTCACATCTGTGGCCGATCAATATGGACTCCGGTAAGCAACGATAGCCAGATTGGTAGTATTGAGCCCGTATAGACGACCCGCATCGTCTCATTATTACTATCGTTTTATCTTAACTAAGGCCCAAATACACTCGTCCTACGAACACCGGAGGGTTTTGAATTACATAGTCCGGTGCAACTGTGCCCATACATCTTACGCGCTCGGACATAGTGTTCCTGCACAATATTGCTCGACGCAAACTCCAACTGCTACTGGTGCCCGATGTTTACATGTTGGTAGAGCTTTCTTCAGATGGCACTTCGAAGAGTGCCGCTTGTTCAAAAGTCAAGCCACTTGTCCATATAGATACATAATTCAGGTGAAATATCACCACCAGGAACGCATTCATTAAAAACCTGCAGTCAGATGGATGACATGACTTCTATTCTGCTCTCTGACCATACACACCGGGTAATGCGACGTACCGGACAGACTCCACACGGCATCTCCGTGACATATTCATGACTGGTAGGAGTTTGTGCTACCTTATATACCGCCTTGTCATCCGGCACTTCCCCAATTTCTTCCATAAACTCGATATTTCCCGTAGCTCTCGGAGGCCTTTTCTTAATCATGCCGTCGTACCTGAGCGTATCTAGTATCTGTTGTACTTCTTGTTCGCCCAGTTTCACTTGCGACACTTCTGCTCTGGATATGGCTTCGACAAGCTCACTCCTCGTGCTTGCACTCCTACGTAGAACCTTGTACACAAACTGCCGTATTCCCTCGATAAAGGCATGGTCCAGTTCTTGTTCGGTATACCAGGGACCCCCTGTGACTTCCTTACTAGGAACTATATCATACATCATATACATTTTCTTGTTTTTCTGGGCAACCGACTTCACTGATTTAATCAATTGTCGACTTTCTAACCGTTTCAATACTTTGTTTAGCTGATGCTGCGAAGGGAGCTACAGCTCAATTACGAAAACTACCGTGGGCGCGATAAGTAGCGGGCTCTTTACCTGTTGAAGTTTTGTCGTAGTTTTCAGAGTTCGTGTCCATATACCCTTGTCCTGACTCCGTTCTATTTGCTGCAATACCATCATTTCTTCCGCCCTGAAATTAAGATAGAGAAAGTTCTTACGGTACTCGCAATGTTGCAAACAAGAGACGAAGTACGAGCTTACGTTAAGCCAGAATACTTTTCCGCGTCCTCCTTTGGAACCAATTTATAAAGTAACGTGTCGTCTTGTCGGTAGAGTTGCAGACGGTGCTGCGGTGGTGCAAACGAAAACCAGACAGTGTAAAGGAACCCGGGACTGCCCAAGAGGAGAATGCTTACTTTCCCTAACAGGGAGTTGATAGCTTTTACCATATCATGCTTGGGGCCATCGAAATGGCTCTCAAGATATTCTGTAGTTACTCCTTTCGAAGTATTCTGTAACAAATCTTCAATTTGGTTCTCACTATCCTCCAAGTTCATTTCCTCAACGGAGCTCCGGCGTTCGACTGAAGACTGACTCTCACTCTTCTGTCGTCTCGACTGCTCCATATCCGATACGGCAGCGGCTGCTGCTCTGTCCATAGCACTCTGTGTTTCTAGTTTGGACGAAGACTTCGCGTGGTTACTCCGTTTCGACGACGTCTGCTGTCTACCGCTAGCAGCTTTCGCTTTGGCCGCACTAGTGGATCCTATCGCTACTGATCCAGCGGTACTTTCACCTCCTGTATCGCGCGTAGCAGCCGCGGATTTATTCGCATTGCTATTGGCTCTCTTTTTCGTGCCACCACTGCCACTTCCACCGCCATTTTGGGAGCTTGCTACTCGTCTTCGTTTGGCAGATGCTGGAGCACTAGGTACCTGGGAGCTTTCCTGGGACTCCTCGGCCTTGCGCTTGGCTGACAGAGACGCTGTATAGTCTTGTCCACGAGAGTCATTTGAACCCGGGTGTCCATTGCTGCCTCCAGTCAGACGCCTTAAGCGCGTCGACGATGCTGCCGATGCCGCGGAGGCTGACGCCCCACGTTTCGGCATTGTTCTCCACCTCTGACCGTGTACGTGAAATTGCGGAAGCAATGACAATACGGCACTTTAGAGCTCGACCAATGAGACCTTTTTATCGTGGATCAATCGAGTCGACGTAAAGATTGTTGCAAGGCTGTATAGTCAAGGCATGGGCAAATGTATATGTGATGTGGTATGGTATGGTATGATTAGTTCAGTTTCTTTTGTTCTTGTTTGGATCTCTATATCATCATCATAGAAATGGCAGCCACGGGGCGCAGCATGGCGCTGAAGCGCCTTAATCATGAATTCGTCGGATTATGCTCCTCTTCCTTGGTAAGTCTCCTTTCCATAACATAAACAATTAGAACACGCGTTAACGTCCATACCTTGTTTGGTGGTAACGTACTGCAGGCGTTAGGCGCTGATGGTGCTCTGGAAAATAGTGACTGGAACGAAGGCATCGTCGCGGGACCAGTTTCGCCTGAGAATTTCTTTGAATGGGAATGTTATATAATGGGGCCCATAGACAGTCCGTACGAATATGGGTGTTTTCAAGCAAAATTAACATTCCCAGTAGATTATCCCATGAGCCCCGTAAGTGTTACGTGATGAGACGGTGCACCTGCCTATCGTACGAGGGTCACGTATAGGGATGTTGCTTACAGCCGAAACTGCGCTTTACGCCCTCCATATGGCACCCAAACATCTATAATGAAGGCGAAGTAAGCCGCACATGTAACGAGTTTGTGGTTACTATTCACTACGAGATGGTGCCTTCTACAGGAAACTGGAGAAGTTTGCATCAGTATCCTGCATGCGGGGGAAGACCAATTCGGCTACGAAAGAATGACGGAACGATGGAGCCCGGTACAAAGCGTCGAGAAAATTCTAATGTCAGTTGTTCTTATGCTTGCAGAACCTAACCCAGAGAGCCCCGCTAATGTTGAAGGTAAGTTTAGTCAGTCAGTTTGTCAATGTCATCTTGCTATATTGTCTTATGCCTGGGTCCCGCAGCGGCTAAGATGTTTCGTGAGAATAGATCAGAATTCAACAGGAGAGTCAAACGAGATGTAGAACGCTCACTGGGGCTATATTCTCCCACGAAGCGTAACAAAGCGGCATCGGAAGACACTACATGATCGACGATTCCACTGGTCTTCGGCAGCGGGATCACACGTCAAACCAACCTACGCAAAGAAAAGGACAACGTAATGGTTTTTGTACTTCTATGCTTTGGAAATGTCGAAGTAACAAGGAAGTGGTCTAGAGGAGCATCGTTAAAAACTATGCTGGTGCAAAACAAGCGAGTTCGAAACTTCCATGCGAGGTTTCGATCCCACCATTATGAATGAGTCGGACTACTACCAGGAGTGAAATTCAACATTATCGTAATATTGTGCGCTCCGGGAACGGCACTGACATATCTAACCTATCTACCAACCTAACAATTGAACGCGAGGTCATAGAAGTGTACCCGCATTGCCAATAGAATATTTATTCTACAGACTCGTACGTTTTTCTTTCATACACTACCCGGGTTTAGCATACTGCGCCACACGCTGCATCCCACATGAAGGTGTACAATCCTTCACATTCATCGTCCGTCCCTATCATAAGAGGAATCAAGTAGCCAGAGCTCTGCTAATAGCTGCTACTCTAATGGACAAAAGCTTTTGAGCGAATTCAAACAGAGAAAGATCCAGCATGTTGTAAGCTAACGTAGCCTCGTTGGCAGTGTCACTCAGTGGCCAGCGCTCGTTGTCTGAAGGATGTCGTTCCGTTACTTCTTTAACTGTTCTGTTTGCTACTCCCAGTAACCGACACCAGGGAAGGGAAGGATCGTATTTCCGAATAACTGCGCATTCTAGCGCAGTGTTGAAAACGCAACTTAGCTTCCTTGTCTTACAGTATTTGTCCGCAGTAAAAGTACCTAGCGGCTCACGAAGCACTTTATCATGACTAAGCTGTGTGGCGGGAAAATATCTTCCGTCCAGCGTCACTGAAGGCCTCCAGTCCACGGAATACAGGAAGACAGCGATAGATTCCTCTAGTCTCTCCGTCACAATAAACGCCGGATTCCGAAGTAGCTGGAACTTAGCCTCTCTAAGTGCCGTTTCAGCCCATTTCAGGTATTCTGACGAAAATATAGCTCCGGTGCCATTCTTGGCACACTCCTGACGGCGACTGCACAGAAACTTCGGTAAGTCCCCAGATTTGATGGCCCTTTGGACCACATCGACAGGAACTAGCTGAGGTTCGACGACCAATCCACTAAGCATTTTCACCTGCCGGTTTCGCATTCCATAAGAATGACTCTCGTACTCTAAAAACTTCCTAAAGGCGTTCTCTCGCTCTTTCGGAACCATTAGCGATAACGAGTTGATGCTCTCGTGGAATGAACGGTGTACTATGTAGTCCCACGGTCTCCAGCCCATGTTGGCCACATATTTAAATTCACTAAATGTTCGAGGTGCTGGGTGCCTCACTAAAGACAGCAAGCGAACCTGGTCGGGTAGAACATGTTCCATTTCTGCGAGGATGCCATATACGTCGCGAATATGCATGTGACAACGTCTCCAATACTTGCATTCCTCGCATTCTGCAACAGAAGCATACCCCGCTCCCACCATTCCTTCGCTTTCTGGAGAGTTGCGGTGGTAGTCGAAGTGCGGGTGAAGTGCGCCCTTGTACCACGGTGCGACTGCGCTAGCATTGTATGAAGGGAAACTGTATCCGATCTTCGTTTCGGCATATCGCGATATTCTTCTTCTATCAAGGAATGACACGGGATAGGCAAGATACCGAAATTCTCTGTTTGAGAGGAACCTTGAATGGCTCCAATTAGAGCTCGGCTTTTCATGCGGATCATTTGCAATGTCTCTTATATGGCTTTGTTGCGCTTTCGCAAGAACGCTGTGCAACTCTTTGGGCTGAGGTACGAAGGACGCAGCCAATGCGGTTTCTCTGCTGCAACTTTGGCGTCCCCGTGAGTTGAGTAGCTTAAGGAGCAGTTTGGTTACTGTCTTGCTGGCGGTTTTCTGTATCCTCACGAGTGCACACCACTCGTTTGGTTTCAGCATGGAGGGGAGAGGCAGTAAATACGTCCCCCCTAAATGTTCTTGCAAGTTGCAGGAGAAGACATTTGGACAATTAGCGAAGAAATTATCCATGAAAGTCGTAGTCTCGGCAGAAATCCCGAGTTCGCTCCTTGTGCGCTGGAGAGAAGCCTCACTTACAAATGATTCCCGAGAAATGTATCCCTTTGGAGTATCCCGATTCCCAGAAGGAACGTAAGTTTGGACAGAAGTATTCTTGTTTTGGGTGTCACTCTCATCTATCAGTTCCGACTCGTAGGAGGATCGTGATCCAGGAACTTCTTTCGCTAAGTTGGACAGCACCTTTCCAGTGACTGTTTCATCTTCTCGGGCAGGCTTATTTCGTACTACACTTTCTAGATTGTGGTAACTCACAAGGTACACCATAACTGCTGTAGCCGCCGCAAAATAAAATGCCCGCGACAGGCATTGGTGCCGATGTCCGGTCATTTTCCACCGAAGAGTATCAACTCCCGACCAGGAGGCATCAATGAATACATAGCTCTCGTCTTCAGTTGCGTTATCCACTGCCCAAAATGAGGAGTCTAGGAGTCAAATCCTACCCGTGGTTACCCGTGCAGACACCCGTAGCATATATATGTCTCCCAAGCGCGGTGCGAGCTAGATGCACTTCCGTCTTAGCAGAAACTTTCACTCTTTCCAACAAAATCCCCTTGTCAATTGCCTATTCAATTCTGCATGAGTTATCTCATCGATTAAGCGAGCTAGGTTTGTTTTCGAAGCCGAAATCAATCCATTTTCGGCATGTCTCCGTCTCGGCTTGCGACGGGAAACAGCGCAGTGTCGCGTACCCCTTCAACAAGACAATCATTAGTTGAAATGTGTCCTTCCGGAACAGTACATATTGACGTCAATAGTTGTTGCGTATTGGGATAGGTGATAGAGTTAGGTAGTAGTGTATCGATCGATGAATGAGCTCCAAAAAGAAGCGAGGTAGTGGGGTGGACAGCCCTGGCACATCTGGACCATCACCACGTTCTGTGTTCTTCCACAGGAGCGTGTGTCTTGGTAGTGCTACCGGAAGACATGTCTGCGACAGGCTACGCTAAGCCGATGAACCCTACTCGGAACCGGTCCAACAGGAGCGAGGGCGTTTCGGCTGTTGTCCCTTTGTTGTTGATGTGTGCATTTTCACGGCGGTAGGACCAATACCTGTGTACTACCAATACACACGGAAGCTTGTTCCTAATATTAGGTCGGATCCCAGTGATCTTTTGTATCCTGTGGACATGAATTAGCGTCGGTTTCGGTACATCTGCGTCGGTGGCGCCCTACAGATTTTACAATGAGCCCCGTGGCCAGAATACACTGTACATGTAATGGGTACAATCCGCACGGTTGGGGGTTGCTTTACACACACACACACACACACACACACACACACACACACACACACACACATGTGACAGTTAGGGCCACCGGCCTAAAAAAAGTTGACCACACACACACAC